>JBCEWC010002844.1:0-32495 GCA_038996855.1 Solanum aculeatissimum | reverse complement strand
TACTCTAGAAATAAGAATTGCACGTGAAACGAAGTGCTTCTAGTTGTATTTTCACGCATTCCCTGTGGGATCGACCCTAACTCTAGTTGGGTTCTATATTTGGTCAACGACCGCTTTGCATTTCAATTGAGGTATGAATTTGGGTGTATCAAGAGGCAAGGAGCAACATCCACCTAAGGTCCAGGAGCGAGTCGATGTCAAGAAGTACGATCAACAGGGCTATGCGGAGAGGAAGGAACAGCCGTCCAAAGGGAGCGGCTGCTACATCTGTGGAGGCCCACATGGGTATGCTAGGTGCCCTCAGATGAAGAACCTTGGGGCTATCTTATGGGAGCACAAGGAGAAAGAGTTGCAAGACCAAGGGCAAGGCGCGGGCACAACACAAGTGGGCATGATTGGGCTAAGCGGTGCCATAGCCAAGCGGCAGGGAAAGCAAGAAGGCCACCCAACGCAGTACGTGGACATGCTGATCAATGGCAAGCTATCCCGTGCCATGGTAGATACCGGGGTGGAGGCCAACATCATGGCGAAGGCTGCGGCAGCAAGGTTGGGGCTTGACTATAGCCCCAACGTCACTCGTCTCAAGACAGTCAATGCCCCACCCACTCCCGTGTGTGGGGTAGCACAAGGAGTGGCCATCAAACTGGGCAGCTGGCAAGGTAAGACAAACTTTACTGTTGCCCCCTTGGACATCTTTGATATCATCCTTGGGCAAGAGTTCTTCCAGACATGCCACACTATGATCGACCCCTACCTCCAACGACTCCTCGTCTTGGAACCGGAAGGGTCATGCATGGTACCCCTTTTCAAGGTACCAAGGATGGAAGAGCTTGCCCAACTGTCGGCCATGCAGATTATGAAGGGCCTGAAGAAGGGAGAGCCTACATATTTAGCCACCATCACGAGTTCAGGTGTAGGAGATGGTGCCAAAATAGCCTTGCCAGCATGTGTGAAGAAGGTGCTTGAGAATAATAAGGATGAATGCTCGACGAGCTGCCAAGATGCCTACCTCCAAGGCGGGAGGTGGATCATAAGATTGAATTGGAGCCAGGAACAAAGCCACCCGCCTACCCGCATATCAGATGGCACCACCCGAGTTAGAGGAGCTCAGGAAGCAGTTGAATGAGCTCCTCTATTAGCTCCTTCAACTGTTATATTAGCTGGAGTAAGGTTGCTTCCCAGAGTAGGTGTGATGGTAGGAGTAGTTCCATTGGTAGGCCTGGGTAATGCTTTGGTAGATTTTCTGTGTTAGTAGGGGTAGGCACCCCAGATGGTCAAGTCATTGGGTTCGCTTGTGGCTTTGCATTGTTTATCGGATAGTTTTACTGTGGATTTGATTTTCTGGGGTGATTCTTACAATTTCAATTGTTCTTATATTGATTAATTAGGAATTGATGCTAAGGATGGAATTAAGGAAATTCCTGACAATTTTAAAACAAGTTGAGTTTCATTGCTATTTCACTGTTGCTTGTTCCGTGGGGGTGCTAGTAGGTCCAATAGAGCATACGTCTCCCACATCTTTGTTTTGGTGCATGATACTACAGTTGTCCTTAACTTTTGCGAGCGAAATATTTTACAGTAGTGGATGTTGTAATGACCCTCCAAGTCATTTTTGCTTTTTTGGATATTTTGTCATGGCTAGAGCTACCTATAATGACCCTAAGTCATTTTTGACTTGTTGACGCTGATAGTTCAGTTGCTTGGACGCTCCTTTGAAAGATAGGAAAGTTTTCATAATACTGTCCAGTTTAAAGTTAAAAATGAGTATAGCAGTAAAGTTGGAGTAAATAATCTCTGAACAAAAAATTGACAGTTCCATAAGTCCTGAAATTACCAAAGTAGGTTAGAAGCATATTCGGTATTAGTTATATCAAAATTTGTTAATTTAGCCTTCGAAACATACCAATAGTTGACTTTAGTCAACATCCTTGGTAAATATGCTCAAAGGAGAATTCTTACAGTGCGATTAGCTCCGAAACATCGAGTTTGATCTAGAAAAATATTTTGTTGGGTTCTCAAGGCTTCGAGGTGCATTTTGGCCCCTTTGGTAGATATCAATATTGGAAAGTGGGACCCATATTGGATCAAAATGACCTTCGGTGGAATCCTGACTATATAGTTGAGTTTGAAATGCCATTTCTGGTCATATTTCATATATGGTTTACATTTTTGCCATTCTAGATGAGATCGGAGCATCAAAATTAAGTTTGAGTAGTTACTGAAAAAGTAAAGGTGGTAGTGATGTGATCCAGCCAGGAGTTGCCACATGGCAGTAACTAAATAATTACAAAAAAGGAAAAGTCATATATATCTGGAAATTTTCTAGAAATGCAAAAGTTTAACATACCAACTTTTAAGAATGATATTTCTCTCATTTTTTATTCGAATTCGGTGATTCAAAAGGCTAACTTGTGTATTTTTCCGAGAGAAACATCGTAGAAGTATAAAAAATTGATTTTGGTATGCCATTTGAGGTAAAATTTGACCGTTTTGCTGTTGTATAATATTATGAATTTCAAAAACTTCAACATGTGATTTCTTATCCGTCTTGAGTCAAATTTTGGTGAACTTTAGGTCTATTTTGTGTATTTTTGTGAGACGCATGCTGTGGTGATGTCGGAATTAATTGATAGAGCTTCCTTTGGTGCAAAAATTTGATTTTAACTGTTGTTTATGTTTTATTTTTTTAGAAAATTCAGAATGCGATAACTCAATCATTTTGAATCGGTTTATAGTGAAATTTTAGTCTAAATTGAAGAGTTTTTTTTAGACGCACACAATGGTATTAACAATTTTTTTTAAATTACTCAATTTGAGAGAAAAATGAAGTCAAACTGGCTGCTATAAATAGATTTTATTGAAAAGAAATATTTTTCATTTTTTAGTTGTTTTATATTGTTTTAGACCTCAAATTGAGCCCAAATTTTAGTTATAAACTCAGGGAAATATGAAGAATATTATATGGACTTTGTTTCAGAAGTTCGTTGTGGTTCCACTTTTTGGCCCGAAATCTAACTTAAGCTTATTTTTAATGATTTTAATGTCAAAATGACCGTATTGACTTTGTGATTCTTTTTTTGACAGTTTGACAACATTTTGAGATTGCTAAGAGGAGTACAATCCTCATGAATTGGATAGAATCACACGTGATCGACATCCACGTAGGCTAGGTCTTCCTTTTTTCTTAGCATGAGTTAGAATATGTAAATGTTGTCTGGGATGACCTAGATATTTATGGAACATTGAGGGCCCGTAACTAGCCTAATGATTCTTTATTGTATTTTTAGTTGTTTGGGTTGATAGTGGAATTATTTAACTTGCTGAGGATCCTTTTGGGACTGATATAATGATTTTATGTCATATATTGATTGGTTGTTGTACTTCTAGTTAGCTAGAATTGACAGAACTATTATTGACATGCTTGGCAACTCTGTGACTGCTATATTCATTATCCACATCGATGTAATGAAAGTGAAGGACCCAACCACCCCCATGGGGATGGTCTACAGGGTCTATAATTATGCTTAGAGGTTGTATTTGTTGTGGGTGATGTGTTAAGGGCCATAATTACTAGAATTGATCTGTTAAGTGTTATATTATTGTGGTTGACGTGTTAAATATTGTAATTGTTGGATCTTGGCCTTTTAAGGTTGTGTTTATTAAGTTTAGTTATGAGATATATATCATTATTTTGCTATAATTTTTGTTATCTAACAATTTTTTAGAATACTCGTGATTAGTATGTTTATTACCTATTACATTCCTGATTATCTAGGCTAACAAAGTATCTATTGTCATGTTGAAGCTAGTGATGGTTGTTACACCAGTTATCTGTTATACTGTGGTGGTACTCAGATGGGTTACTATACTCATGATTATCTATTATTATTTGGCCTTAGTCTAGGTTTAGGCCAGTAATGCCCTAGACCCACCTTGATCAAGATTGGTAGACAACTATATTAATGTCCGATGTGACTTGGAAGGTGTAGATTCTTATAGATTGGATTAGCAGACTTGGGTCTGGTAGAGTACAATATTGGTTACATCATATGCACCATCGGTACAGGCTCATGTAAGGTCTGTTGTCTATGTTAGAATCCAAGACATAGCCTAATGCTTGTAGTCTAGGCCACACCCTAATGTCCAGTCTAGGGTATTGCTTGAGTCTGCTATGCCCTGATGTCTAGTCTAGAGTATTTCCTGAGTTTGCCATGCCTTGATGTCCAGTCCAGGGTATTACTCGAGTTTATCACGTCTTGATGTCTAGTCTAGGGTATTGAACGCCCTGATGTCTAGTCTAGATTATTGCACACCCTAATGTATAATCCAGAATATGGTTTGAGATGTAGTCCAGACCAGGGTACTTTTATTGGGTCACATTCGCGATTCGAGGTCTGGAGTCCATGTTCCCCTCCTGTCTTCAGAGTTGGGTTACTAGTTTAGATACAATTGAGTGTTTGAAATCAATTTATATATACTTGGCTACTTAGTGTGAGGGTGTACCGTTGGTCTTATGGGGGCCTGAGAAGCGTATAGAGTTAGGTTAGATATTATCTTACATTGTATACTTTCTTGTCCTACATGATATTGGTTAGTACTACTCGATTCTACTTGGTATCAATATTGCAACATTTTATCTGGATGGTTCTATCAGAGTTGTGGTTATGTGTACATGATTAGGTTAAGAGCTTAATTTATACTCATATTTGTAGCCTTACACCTATTCACCCTTCATTGTGTGTGGGTGTACTAGATGGGCTTATAGGGGTCTGGTTAGCGTACAAGCTTAGTCGATAGGACCTTACACCTACGTACATCACTCTACTATTGTTTAGATTCTAGTTATATTTATTGGCACAAATATACGTTACCTAGTTCTGGCAGATTTGAGTTACTTTGCACCTACGGATATATAATACTTTATTTTGGTAGACAACTACTGTAGAATTATATTCTAGTTTATTTCTGCCTTATTTACTATTTTTACTCAGTCGGCCTATAATGTCTATTGGGTACCATATTCCTAGTTCTCATCCCTACATTTTTGCATCTACTTCGTGGTGCAGGTCCTAGCCCGAGCCAACAGTAGTAATCCTTCTTGTGATGGCTATATTCTGAGACCAGTGGTGAACATTGGACGTTCGTGGATCCTTTCAATCTTCTTCTGTAATTATGATTGTCTTTTGTGACTTGAGACTTGCCCTGTTATTATTTTGGTCCTGTATATGTATGTAGAGTTTTATTATGCTTAGTGTGTAGTATCTTATCTACAGTAGTCCTGTATAGGTGACTTCTATGTCTTGGGAGGGGATATTTTATTGTTATATGTTGATGGATGCCTAGTATTAGCTTGGGCTTATATTAGTTTGATTAAACTATTCTTTTATATCCGTTATTAGCTATTCCGAGACAGGGTTAGACTTTTTTTTATCAAGTATCAAGGGTAAGGTAGGCTCCATCATGACTTGTAAGGTCGGGCGTGATAGCTATACTTTTTAAGTGAAGTATTACAATATATTACTCTATGTCAAATTAAGCTATAAATGTCAATACATTATATTTATAATTTATTACTCTAAGGAATTTATGTAAAGTTATCACATTTAAAGTATAGCATGAGTTGTACAAGGAGCCTATTTGTTGTACTATCCTTTTGAGCATATCATATTAGTTTTGAAAGAGTAGTCCCATCAGTTAAAATATTTTGCATTACTATTCATTATGCTTAAACTTCATAGTTTGAGAGAATATGGCAGTTCCAAATGCATTATTTT
This sequence comes from Solanum aculeatissimum, assembly GCA_038996855.1. Classification (NCBI taxonomy): domain Eukaryota; kingdom Viridiplantae; phylum Streptophyta; class Magnoliopsida; order Solanales; family Solanaceae; genus Solanum; species Solanum aculeatissimum. Next base: position 26,721 of record JBCEWC010002844.1, on the reverse strand, counting down.
ATCAGTAAAGAGTATGACTACTTTATTTTTAAAGAAAACATTACTAGTTATGAGAAAGCATAATTAGTTTTGAGAAAAAAAAAAGCCAATTTAGAGAAAATGTGAGAGCCAAGTATTAGATTTTTAGCTTTTTCCTAAATTAGAACATCTTTATAATTATTGAGCACAATGTATGTTTTGAGAGAAGTATTGAGGGGTATGAGTTTAGATAACTCCAAATCCAAAAACAACATAGCCAGCGTAAGATAGGATTGTACCAGATTGTACAACTCCTCATATGCCACTAAGATGACCCAATTAGATGGATCCATAAGTTTAGATTTATCTCTTACCCTGAAAAGGTATTGGATGGCCCGACAATGTGGGTCAAATGTTGTAATATCATGATGCTTACAATGTTGTTGTCGGTTAGAGAAAATCCGCAAGATAAATTATAATATTTGCATATGTATATTGAATTGCATTTATTTATTCATTAAATAAGATATTTTACTTATATTGCGTTGATTATATTACTAGGTTATTTTCTGAATTAAGTCTTTGAGTTGAGCATCCTATCTTGAGTTTTTATTTTTGCCATTTTACATGTCATACATTTCATGTATTGATGCCCTTTGGCATGCTGCATCATTTTATGATGCAAATTTAGGTACCCATGACAGTGGACATTCAATAAGACAGTTTTTCAGAAAGATGTAAAAACCATGAAAAGTTAGAATAGTAGGTGGTTGAAGCAGGTAGCTAAGAGTCGTGTAGTGATAAGCTAAGAAATAAAGTTATAAGTTAAGTCCCTTCTAAGTTTTGGTTTAAGAGTAGTAAGCATCATCTAGTTTTCATGATAAAAGGTATACGAAGAGTTGTTAGTTATTATAAGATGGAGTACACTCGAATAAGAAAAAAGTTGATGTTGATGTACCATTGTGTTAATAAAGATCCAATATAGGTGTTGAATAGAAGAGTAGAGGATATAAGATGGTAGATCTAAACTAGGCTTATGATTTTGAAACAAGAGTCACATGAGATTTATAGAGTTCTGAGCTTAGCTAAGTAAAGAGGTATAATGGATGAGTAGATACTACTTAGCCTTACGAAAGGGATTTTGATGATAGACAATACTTAGATACACCGTAAGACAAAGCTTGATTTCCTATCATAAGATTTAGTGGTTTAATATTTTTTTACTTTATCTAATAGTTTAGAGTTAGTATAGTATGTGAGGAGTGTGGATGTACATGTGTTAGTACTAGACCCTAAGCTTGAAATTTAGATGAGAATTATCAATAGGGGGTTAACATCATGAGAGTGATACTATTAGTTAGAGATTTAGTAGGCTTGACATATCATAAACGAGAAATTAAGATGTTGACATGAAAGAAGTATGATGTTATGAGTATGAGATATTTGACCCTTCGATGAAGATAGTGAATTGAGGCTAAGCCATTAGATAAGAAAAAAGTTAAGATATATATCTGAGATAGTGTATATTTGTATGAGACTTTACATTTACAAAGTACTATGGGTAACTAGATATTATATTTGAGTTGTCAATGTGAAGTAGGTTGATATAAGCATTCTTTAGTACCCTTAAGAGTTGGGTCAAAAGAGGTTAGCTATAGATAATAAGGAATCTCCCATTATAGTCCAAGTTTTATTCAGTTAGATGTATACGAACATTGAAGATAAATGTCAATAAACTAAAAAGGAATAAGTTAGATCATAAGAGTCATAAAAAGCAACTATTATGCCAATAAGTGCAGCAAGTATAGGAAGATGCCTATAACGATAGAACAAAGTTAAGAATGGTATTTCAAAAGAAAGTTTTAGTAGCAATTTTATATCTTTGAGTATTATATAACTAGAGAATTTAAGTATCCTTGTGTATAATGATGCCCCGACAATGAGGAGAGTTATACTTATAGCTTTGTAAAGAGAATTGATTTCCAGACTTAGAGAGATGACCTTTGAGCTAAGGGGGAGATGATGAGGTAATAAACCAAAGTAGGTATTGGGATTTCGATAGTGTTGAGTTGATCAAGATGAGACATCAATTCTTTTCCATCTTATATGTTCCTTATACTTCAGTCAAAATGATACTCTATTCCTATCTTGTATATGAGTGACATGTCTATGGCCTAGATCTATGAACCTCCTGACGATTTCCATTCATATCGAGTTCTGAGGATGAGAAGTGGTAACGTTATTTAATAATTTTGATCTTATCTCATGAATCTATGAGTTTCCAGCCTTATGTTGCATAAGAAAAGACTTGAGTTCTACAGTATGTGCAGTTCCATAAACTCATGATAAGCCCTAAAAGACTAGTGGAATCATATTATGTTATAGATATTCACGGATCAGATTTCTTGAATGAATCAAGCTTATGATATTCCGCTCTAAGGTTTTCTAATGATCCTTTTTTTAAGTGTTGATAGTTATATTGATGATAGTAGGTGAGTTATAACAGATGAAAGAGAATAGGTGTTACTTATAGTTATAGTATGCTTATTCCATTTAAGGTTACAAATAGGGAGAAAAGGAGAAAGAATAAGATTGGATCTTGCTGTGTGTAATAAATAAGTAAGAGTATATTGGTGTGCCTCTTGATAGGATTTAATGTAATTGCGGGTGTAGGGGGTGCTAAGGTAGACATAAAAAAGTCTTAAATGATACTTCCCTAAAAAAAGTAATAAAGTGTTTAGAATGATAAGCTTGAATGTATGGTCGTCATTAAGTGAATGATAATTGTAGGCTATTGATGACTTTTATAATGTATTTCAAGTAAATGTATAAGAGTAGTATTCTCTAAAGGAAAGTCTGTATGGAGGTACAAAATATAAACCTTGTGGATTAGATTGGTAGGAGCCAGCTTATGGGTAACATGTTATGATGTTGAGTTAGGCTTGAACATGATAAGAGTATGCAACAGACTTAGACATTGATGGGAGTTATAAGCTTTAGTTAATGAAGTGTAGAACTCAAGAAGAAGAGCATAGTTGGGGAGAGTGTGGCTGAACTAAATGCTAACAGTCGGACCTTTTAGTATATACTCCCTCCGTCCATCTTTACTTGTCCCCTGTTAACTTGAAACAGAGATTAAGAAGTAGTAAATGATAAGGGTAATTTTATCAAATCACCTTTTGAATATAATAAATACAATGTATTGAAAAATAAAATAGAGAAATGTCTATAATTAATGATAAGGGAAAATTAAGAACTAAGTGTAAAATTATCTCTTGATTTCATAAAGTAAAGAAGTATCATTGGACATTGCAAAATAGTATAGAGGACAAGTAAAGATGGACGGAGGGAGTAGTAGTAAAATCCTTATATCAGGCTAATAATCATTTTTTAGACTCTTGAGGAATTTTGATGGAAGTGTTCGAGATGGTAACTCTCTTCTCAATACATACATGATGTCCATTAGTTAGGTGAGTTTCTATCTTCAAGTTGATGTTCTTTATTGAGTTTGACTATTTGCGTATCCGAGTGTTTGAGTTATTATGTTCTATTCGTTCCTTTTTGATGATCTTGGAGGTAAATTCTCACCTCTATCCTTGAGGTTGATATTTATTTCAGTTGAATAATGTTGCATGTCTGAATTCTTGAGTAAAGTTCGTGCCTTGAGTAAACCGTAGTATCCTCATCATTCGAGGATGAATGATCCCAGGAAGGAGATATTGTTACACCTTAAAAATTACCAAAATATTTCTAGAAAAAAAATTGCTCGCATAACACATTATCTCAAACTTTTTTGGAAAATTCAAGGTCAAAGTATTGATCAGGGCAAAAAATTATGTGACAAAGTGATGTTGATTGAATTTTAAGACTGCCGAATCAAAAGATAACTTTTTTAAAAGCAAAATTGCTTAACCAAAAAGGTGCACGACAGGTCCGCGTCACGAACCTGCATCAAGATAGTTCATTTTAAACTTTTATTCATAAAACACATCCACATAATGTGATTTATGTTTTTCTTTATAAAACGCACTCCTTGAGTGTGATTTATGTGTTATTTCATAAAATGCATGTGACGAATGTGTTTAATGCATTTCAAAAGAAAATGAACTGAAATAAAATAAGTTCGCATCGTGGACTTGCTCCACCACTGTATTCCGATGACATTTTTAATTAGTGGCATTTCAGTCTCTTCTCCATGCCTCCTATACTTACCCCACAACTTCCTAAGAGCATTTCAATCTTAAAACACTTCCTAATCATATTCCTAATCACTTTACGCTATTTTAATTTGAGAATTAGGGCGAAGGAGAAAAGAGAAGGGGCTAGGGTTGAGAGATTCTTCAAATTCTTTCAAGACATCTTCGTGCTACAGGTATGTAAGGCTCTTCAAAAGTCATTTCAAGTTCGATTTAGTACCTATGGACTATCAGTTTTCACCAAATTAAAGTATGAGTTGAATTCAACACTTCTTCTCTTATTTTGAGTAAATTCCTTTAAAACATATACATATGTTATACTTTTTAAGTGAATTGTTGCAATATATTGTCCATATTGTCAAGTTATTAAGCTATGAATATTAATACATTATGTTTATATAGTGATGACTCTAAAAATTTCTTGAAAAGTTATCCCATCCAAAGTATTAGTTGATTTAAACAAGTTATCTCGGCATGAGTTGTACAAGTAGCCTATTACTATACTATCTTTTGAGCATAGTATATTAGTTTTGAAAAAATAGTTCAGTCACTTAAGATATTTTGCATTACTATTCATTATGCATAAGATTCAGAGTTTGAGAGAACTTGATTGTTTCAAATGCATTATTTTATTAGTAAAGAGCATGATTACTTTCTTTTTAAAGAAAGCATTACAAGTTATGAGAAAGCACTATCAGTTATGAGAAAGAAAAGCTAGTGTAGAGAAAATATGTTGAGCCATGTATCAGATTTTTAATTTTTTTCATAAATAGGGACATCTTTATAGTTATTGAGCTTAGTGCATATTTTAGGAGTAGTATTGAGCATCGATGTGGGGACCAGTTCAAATAACTCCAACACTATAAACTATGTGGCCAACGTAGGATAGGATTGTACCAGATTATTCAACTCCTCATATGCCACTGAAATGATCCAATTAGATGGATTCATAAGTTCAGCTTCATCCCTTACCCTAACAAGGTATTGGATGGTCCTAACGATGTGGGTCAGACGTTATATCACCATGATATTCATAGTGATGTTGTCGGTTAGAGAAATCCTCAAGATAAAGTATAGTATTTTCATATGTATATTGAGTTGTATTTATTATGCATTAAATAGGATGCTTTACTTATATTGCATTGATTGTGTTACTGAGTTATTTTCTGAGTTAAGTCTTTGAGTTGAGCATTCAATCTTGAGTTTTATTTTGGCCATTTTACATATCGTACATTTCATGTAGTGACGTCCTTTGGCGCTGCATCATTTTATGATGCAGATTCAGGTACTTATGATAACAGACATTCAGTAAGACAACTTCCTAACAACAATTGGTAAGACCTCTCAGCTTTCAGAGAGCTCTAGTTAGTTGGTCCTGTTTATTTATTTTATAGTCAGGTAGCCATGAGTCTTGTTGTAACACTTATCTTCAGTATAATAGAAGTTTCATGGACAGAGTTAGTGAGTCAGTTCAGTCTATTTATGAGATATTATAAGTATTATTAGTATTTATATCAAGAGACATTTCCAATCTTTGTATAAAACATGATTGAAATTCTTTGAGTTTTATTAAATGTTTTAAAAGTTCATCTTATAAAGCTTCTGCATGCATGTTAAATTCTTCAGTTGAATGAGTCAGTCATGCCAAGAGTTCACTTTTCTGAGTATCAGTCACGTCCAAGGTGTAGGCTTGGGACGTGACAGTCATATTTTTGAATGTTCGTTTTTTGTTAATCTTTTTTTTATAAAATATATGATACTATAAAAATTTAAGCAAGTTATATGTAGCATCCTCCAAAAAACATGTATGCATTTTCTAAAGGAATATAATAAATTATTTTCAATATTTTTTGCAAAAAAATTAAAAGTTTAGCTATGATACACCAGGATGTATTGATGGTATTTGATATAAATAATAATAATTAATTAAAAAATTATTTTAAACATGAAATGCAGTACGTTTGGTATTTGTAAAACAAAAATATAAATCCAACTAGAATGCAAAATTGATTACTATAAATATTAACACATGAAAACGAATCAAGGGTGCAAAATGCCATAATTTTTTAACAGTTTTTTAAAATAAAAATACACATTATATAAAATAAAGATAAATATCTATAATTATAATTTTAAATATATTTATATAGTCCGTATTAACCAAAGAGGTGAATTGCTTATGAACAATTAAGAGTAAAAAATAGAGTGAAAATTTTACTATAAATCTGAGCCTCATTTTTTATAATCAAACACGAAAGCACATAAGTCAATAAGAAAATCTAAATTCTCATATTTCTATTTATTATTTTATAAGATAGAAAAATAGAATAGTTCAATTTATAAAATCGAGACACGAGATTTTAATTTTTTTTTATTTCACTAATTTTAATTTCTTCAAATTCATCCGGAAAAAAATAAAATTTGAATTTTTAACACGTCTATTTTTTTTTCAATTAAATGATATAGATACAAATATAGATGTATTAATTAGACGTGAGGGAGCCCCAATGTTCTTTATGGATTTTTTTTTTAAAAAAAAAAACGTAAAGAATTAACAAGCATAAAGATAAAAATAAAAGGAAATGTTGCAAGGAGGGGAAAAAAAGTAAAAGAAAAAGTTAAAAATGAAAGAGAAAGTAAGAGATTGAAGGACATGAAATGGAGAAAATTGTGGGTCACACAGTATACCTTTGGCAGCCAAAGAGGCCCTCACACATCAGACAATAGTAGAGCTAAATAGAGATAGACTATACTTTTATGTGTACTGGAGCTAGAAATTTTGGCTATTATGCAAATATAAAGTGTAAACGTGTCATATAACGTATCTTTTGGAGTGCCTGACTGTCTTATCATCACATTATAATGTGAGTGATGGTATCATATCATGCATTTGCTTTCACAGGAAAGTTTATTCAAATTATCTTGAAGAATCTTCAGCTTTTAAAGCATGCAGGTGGTATGTTTCAATGGTATTGTTAAGCTGAGGTCTTTGGGCCTTGTTATGCTCACTAACACATAGGAAAAGAATCAAAGATAACAATAATGTTGAAAGGCCTTGCTACTATAGCAGCTATTGATGTTGATGCTCAAAAATCTCCCTAGCATAGGTTACATTTGATAGATGCCATCTTCAAGAGGCACACTTCTTCCTATTCAAGAGCTTGCATTTGTCAAGGCATATGCAGATCTTAGTGTTGGGACCGTGCGTGTACAGCACACGCAACCATGACTAGTAAAAATACAAATATAGAGAAAATAAAGGACCTTTCAGTCAGCAGAGCTTTCTGTTGGCAGCTAATGTTATTCTTGGCATATCATTGCTGCTTCTATCAGTCTCTTACCCTGCTGATAGCTTTGGAAGAAGTGTTCAACATAATTCTTAACGTCCTTGTATGCTCTTGGCCTTTCCTCCTTGATAAGCTTCTCCACTGGTCCAATCTCAACATCTACATCTGGCATGATGAAAACAGCAAGGGTGTTTCTTTCCCGTTCTGCATTCGTCACCACCCTGTGTACGGGGCTCTTAAATATGCCATTGCTCATTATCTGCAAGAAACAACAGTCCTGAGAACTTTACATGTAGTACAACATTTTGTTGGAAAATATTAGAGATAGTAACGCTAAAGAAGAACATTTTATCAACAACCAGTTCAAGTCACAACAATTAATGATAAGATAATAAAAAGAGTTTTGAATAAGAAAAATTGTTTCAAGGCATGCTATGGATTATGGAAGGCTGATTTCTTTCCCTTGCTACCCGAGTGCAAATAGCAAAGTGACATCCTACTCCTAAAATACAACGAACCACTCAAGAAATCATCAAGTAATATACACTCAAATAGAAGTTCCCAGAAACTGATGAAGGACAATGGACAATTGAAGGAGTTGAAATCATAAAAAGCCAAATAATACTGAAATCATACCTTTCATTGAAGACGTAAGTCCTTATAACAACTGGATACATCTTTTCAGATGTGTCCTGAAAAGGTTGGATGCATCTTTTCATAAAACTAAAAGAATCTCGTCTAACCAAAAGAGTATTAACTTTTGAATCACTTAAAATAAATCCAACACATTTGAAGCCTTCGGCATGATTTGGTATATTCTTTCTTACCTCAACTTGATCTCCAACATTAATGAGGAGACCATACGGGACAGCAGGCAGTCTGAACCATTGATCATCTTTGAGAACCTGCAGCCCTTCAACTTCTTTGTCCTGCAACAGGATGGTAATGACTGATGCATCAGCATGTGGTTTGACTCCGAGTACAACCTCAGGCCTTGGACATGGAGGATAGAAGTTGAATCTTGCAATCATCATTCCGCATTCTCCACATTGGTCCAGAAAGCAATTCTCCTCCACATTCAATGACATTGCCATGGCCTTGAGGAGGGACTCACTCAACAATTTCATCTTCTTGATATATTCTTCAAAAACTTCCCTGCCATGTAGTTTGTTAGCCCTGTGCATCTAAATTTTTTTATTTCATAGTACAAGCGGAGAAGATGTACCTAAAACATTCAGGTTTTTGGGGCCAGAATTGGAAGTCTCTTATATCTTCAGGGAACACATGTAGATTTAATCTGTCATTCCAATCAAGCTTTTGCTCATCTGAAAGAACTGAATCATTTCCATATCCTTCAATATGATCAACTGTTCTGGCATATTTAAGCTTTTCTTCATCTGGAAGAGCGAAGAACTGTTTGCTAATTTCATGCACTTTGTCAAGCAATGAATCTGCTAGTCCGTGATTTATGACCTGAATTGCCAACATCATAATTCAAATGTTAAACGGATATTTCAACCAAGAGTGCACAGAGCATAATTTGGTTTTCCACATTTTCATTCACAATTTTTTATTTTTGGATCCTCTGAAGTTTTTCTACTTTTCTTTCTGTCAATCAAAAGTCACGTTGAAAAAGACAAAAAGAGAGACTATTTTCAAGATTATGAAAAATCAGACCTGGATGCAGCCACAAAACTTGAGGCCTGATTGAAGTTTGTTGAGCTCTTGTTGTCTGGCAGGGGATGTTGGTGATATGAGAAGGCTAAGATCAACTTGTGGCACATCAAGCAGGGCAGAAGAGGTATTGATTGACCCTTGTGTATGAATATACTTTTCTGGAACATGATTGCTATTTGCCAATTCTTGAACCGACTTGAAAACTGCTTCAGCCATGGTTTTCTGTAAGAAGCAAATCTTGACTACTTTCAGATCTTGTTTTTTGCTTTGCTTGATGTAATTCCCCAGAAAAAACACATGAAGGAGATGGGGTGATTGGACTTGGACATCTAGTAGTAGCTAGAGAATGTAAAAAATTTAAATTGATTTTTCGGAGGTACAAAATTAGTGGAACTTTCTAAAATTTTGTAGAGGAGGATAAAAATTTAAGAAGAACAATTCTAGGAGCTTGGAGCTCGAAGAACTGAGATACTAATTCAGGGCTGGAAGACAAGATATTAGAAGAAATAATTTTAGAAGAAGGAGAATCAATTGTAATCTTTTATATGGTATATGTGGATGTAACCCACTAATGAACTCAACTAACTACTCTTCAACATTCAACTGAGTTTTGTAACAGAATTGTAACATTCAACTGCATCACTGTAGTAGGATGTTGCACTGTATTCTTTCATTTTTCATTAAAGAAAAATACGCCCTCCAAATTGGAACTGAAGGAGATAGGCTCGATAAGCCAAAACTGATGGAAAATCAAAATAATTAGACGCAGGTAAAGTGGAACTTCAAGAATTGTGCCTGAACCTCTTGCATCAGTAATGAAAGCACTGAAATAAGTGATGGGAATGGCCTGTGTTTCAACACATTCAGCTATCCAATGTGGGGTAAAATCCACATCAATCCAAACAGGCTTCTGATCTGCAGCAATGCACGATGCAGTTCTTGGAGGAGAGCATAAGTATGGTGAAAATATCAGACTTTTAAAACCATGTTTTATATTAAATTGCTTTGTGATGTCCTGGAATTTGGAATTTCAGAATTTTCATGTCCAATGTATAAATCAATTTCGAGGGGGGGTGGGGGTGGGGGGTTAAATGAAAAGCAATATGTATTTTTTCTTTCTTTTTAAGTATTGGTATTTGAAGCACTGATTGCCTATTAGCCTACTTTAACCCGTCCAAATTCAATTCAATCCATTCATTTGAGACACTTATGTACCACTATCAAGAGGAAGGAGATTGGTGTTCACTTCAATTTCTTTTTTATTTTGTTTATTGGTGTTCATGAATATGTAATCTGCGATTTTTCCTATCAATTAACACTAGTTGGCAGATTTTAATTCTGGTAAGGGTATCCTGAAACCATAATCATACGAAAGGTAAAACATTCAGATCCCTGCAGTGTCAAGTTGCAAAGAATTAACAGGTACAGTAACGTACCCAAAAATTTAAGGAGTAGAAAAAGGTAAAATCAGAGTAACAAGTCTTATTTGAAAGTAAAAAAATATTACTTGATCATATTAATCATCATATATTATTATTAGTAGCTTTCGGAATATAATTTACGCCTAAGATCTAATTTTAAGAGCGTCATCAAGGAGACCTAATGACAATTCTAGCAAGTAACATGTTTTAAGGAAAATCACATGTTTTAAGAACCAAATGCATCAAAACTGCCGTCAAAATGAAACTTTGTGATGATGAAATATTTTAATAGCACAAGCAAGACTTGCCGATCCATCAAAATTTGTCAACAATTTAATAAGACAAATAAAATTTAGATAAACCAACAAAACTTATGAACCCTCTCCTTCTAATCTGTCATCTCCTTCTCCCTATTGTTTCTTGTATCAATAAAAAATCAAGGTCAACACCAACCTAAGCATATATGACCGTAAAAATTTATTCGCATCGAATGTTCAGATCAGATCAAATCAATATATGCATGTAATGTGATTGAATATAAAATTCTTTTATTAGATCATGTGTTAATTAATATGTATTTTTATTTTATTAAATCATTTAATCATTGATTTAGTATAAACACTCGACCGTATATAACGAATATGTTGCTTGAACATTGATATTAATTGAGAACTTGAGGGCAAAGAATAAAAGTGCTAACAATCGAAATACTAGATGAAGTATAACTAGTTAACTACATCTCCATTTAGCAAGTGATTTGGATTTAAAAATTGTTGAATATTAGTATGTTACTAAATTTGGTCCCATATCGACATTGTATTAGAAAGTGGAAGAAGTGAAGGCTATATAAGCCAAGAACCATAGCCAAGTGAAAGCATCTTTGCGCTTGGGGCAATGACGCAGCTAGTGAGGTTCTAACCGAGGCACGTCTATTGCTGGTTGAAAACTATTTCCAAACCCCGTCTTCAGCTTTGGTTTTGCCTTGGCTGTAGAGAATTTTTTAAAGGGCTCCCGTACCAAGGGTAAAGCCCTACAATTCTTGGTTCAATATTTGTGAATCCAAGCCCTACAATTCTTGGTTCAATATTTGTGAATCCAGCATATTTAAAAGCAAACATCTTGAACTTCAATATTTTTATGACAAGTTGGGTAAATGTGCTTGAGATTTATTATTACATAATGAATGAAGTATACAAATAATGGAATTTTATTTTAACACTACTTAATTAGTTGTTCGGTTATAAACAATCTAATTAAGTTTATATTTCTTATATTAAAATTAATAAAAAGTTTATATTTCTTATATTAAAATTAATAAAAATACTTAAAGTTATTAAGTTCTTTTTGTATAGAAAATTAACATTATAAAAATAGCTCAAGAACTTTTATTAATTTAATATTGCTAAAGTCCTAGTTATGTTCAATTATATTTTTGAATTATAATATTATTTCTCGATATAATTAGTTTTTCAATAGTACTTGAACTCTCAAACTTGAATGTTAAATTACCATAATATCCCCAACTTAAAAATTTTCACATCGAAGGATTGCGACTTTTTTGAAAGGTTGTGATTTTTCAAGGAGTTGTGACTTTTTTGAAGGGTTGTAACATTTTTAAAGATTGTGACTTTTTTTAAGGGTTTTGACTTTTTTCGAAGCGTTGTGACTTTTTCGAAGGATTGTGACTTTTTCGAAGAGTTGTGACTTTTCCTAAGAGTTGTGACTTTTTTGGAGGATTGTGACTTTTCTAAAGACATTACTATAATTCCCCCAACTTAAAAATCAATTTAGTATATATTTTATATTTTATTTTATATCTATTATATTATATTATATTGAAGGATTGTGACTTTTTTGAAAAATTGTGACTTTTCTAAGGAGTTGTGACTTTCTCGAAAAAGGGTGATTTTTTTTGAAGAGTTGTGACTTTTGAATGGTTGTGACTTTTACCAAGGATTGTAACTTTTTCGAAGAGTTGTGACTTTTTCGAAAGATTATGAATTTTTTGAAAAATTGTGACTTTTTGAAAAAGTTGTGACTTTTTTGAATGGTTGTGACTTTTTCGAAGAGTTGTGACTTTTTCAAAGGGTTGTGACTTTTTCGAAGGGTTGAGACTTTTCCAAAGAGATTAATTGAAAGATTGTGACTTTTTCAAAAGGTTGTGACTTCTTCAAGAAGTTGTGACTTTTTTAAAAGTTGTGACGTTTTTGAGGAATTAAGAATTTTTTGAATTTGAAGAGTTATGACTTTTTCAAAGGGTTATGACATATTAAAGGGTTGTGACTTTTTCGAAGGGTTGTGATTTTTCTGAATAATTGTGACTTTTTCGAATGGTTATAACAGGCAAAAGTATTGTTTAATCAGAAATGATGCCTTTTGATTTTTTTAATCTTCTGTTGGACTATTTATTTGATTTTTAAATATGAAATTATTTAAAGAAAAAATAAGTAAGAATTATGTGAGAGCGTCATGAACGCAGGTCTAACATTCTCTTATATATATATATTATCTATACTATATTAAAAGCGCGAAGACCCTTAAATGTTGTTTGAATCTTTTGTCCTTCATTAAAAGAGTCTTCTTTAGACAAAATCATCCTTTCTATTATAAAAATATAAAGTAAAAAAAGAACAAAGTAGAGAGAAGATTTCTTATTGATCTTGAATAATATTCAGGTGTATTTTACAATGAAAGAAACTCTTATATTTATAGAGAAAAACTGACTTGGTCTCCAAGTAAGAAACTGACTTGGTGTCCAAGTAAGAAATTGACTTGGTCTCCAAGTAGGATTCCTAACTGTTAAAAGAATCCACATAATAAACATTCACTACAAATTAAATATGTTTATAACACTCCTCCTTGAATGTCTATTTGCTAGATTACGTTCCTCATTAAAACCTTACTAGATAAAACACAGTGGGAAAAAATTTTAGTGAAGGAAAAAGAGCACATATATCTAATAATATGCATTTTGGATGTCTCGTTAAAAACCTTACAAGGAAAACCTAATGGGACAAAACCTTGTGAGGAAAAATGAGTACATCGCGGATTAACTCCCTCTAATGAGAATATCAATCCAAAGACTTAAATCTTAGTATCCCAATCTTGTGTACCATCTTCTTGAAGGTTGCAGTTGGTAGAGACTTGGTGAATAAATCAGTCATATTGTCACTCGAACGAATTTGTTTCACATTTATATCACCATTCTTTTGGAGCTCATGTGTGTAGAAAAATTTAGGTGAAATGTGCTTCATTTTATCTCTTTTTATGAATCCTTCCTTTAGTTGTGTTATGCATACAATATTATCTTCACATAAAATTGTGAGTACTTTATCACATTTCAAGTCATATTTTTTTAATGAGATGTACCATGGACCTCAGCCTCACACATTCTCGACTTGCTTCATGACTTGCTTCATGAATAGTTATGATCTCAGCATTATCTAATGAAGTGGTCATGATAGACTGATTTGTAAATCTTCAAGATATTGCAGTACCCTCACATAGAAATATGTAGCCTGTTTGAGATCGATCTTTGTATGAGTCAGACAAATACCCTACGTCAGCATAACTAACAAGATCGAAATTGCAATCATTAGAATAAAATAAGTTCATATCGATAGTTTCTTTTAAATATCTAAATATGTGTTTGATCTCTTTCCAATGTCTCCTAGTAGGAGTAGAACTATACCTTGACAACAAATTAACTAAAAAGGCAATATCAGGCCTTGTAGTGTTAGCAAGATACATTAGTGTACTAATTGCACTAAGATATGGTATTTCAGGACTAAGGATTTTCTCATTCTTTTCATCGGAATGGATTATTATTCACATCAAGTGATCGAATAACCATTGGAGTACTCAATGGATGTGCTTCATCCATATAAAATCTTTTCAATACTTTTTCTGTGTAGGCAGATTGATGAACAAAAATACTATTTATCAAATGCTCAATTTGCAAATCAAGACATAATTTTTTCTTTCCAAGATCTTTTATCTCAAATTTGTTCTTTAAATAATCAATTGCCTTTTGAAGCTCCATTGGAGTTCCAATAAGATTTATGTCATCAACATAAACTGCAAGTACAACAAATTTTGATGTTGTTTTCTTTCTAAAAATACATGGGCAAATCACATCATTTGTATAACCTTCTTTAGGCTAATAATCACTAAGACAGTTATACCACACGCGTTTAGATTGCTTTAAACCATACAATGATCTTTGCAATCTAATTGAATGTATTTCCCGAGACTTTGAACTATATGCTTTGTGCATCTTACATCATTCAGGGATTTTCATGTATATCTCATTATCAAGTGATCCATAAAGATAGATTGTATCCACATCCATCAAATACATTTCAAGTCTCTCATGGACTGTGAAGCTAATTAGATAACGCAATGTTATTGCATCCATAACAGGTGAGTATGTCTTTTCATAATCGACACTAGACATTTAAGAAAAATCTTGTGCAACAAGGCGTGTCTTATACCTTTATATTTCATTTTTCTCATTTCTTTTTCGTACAAAGACCTATTTATAACCAACAGGTTTAACACCATTAGGTGTTTCAATTATAGGTCCAAAACTTTTGTGCTTGGCAAGTGATTTAATTCTGATTGAATTGCTTCTTGATATTTTGACCAATCATTTCTTTGTCGACATTTTACAATAGATTGAGGGTCAATATCCTCACTATCTTGTATGATTTTGTTGCAATATTATATGCAAAGACATAATTGACCACAATTTCTGATCGATTCAAATTAATTTCAACATCACTTGAATTTATGGATAGTTCTTTATTTTTTTGAGCCTCAAGCTCATTGATTCCATCAAGGATATCAGAATTATTCATATCTTAAACTTCCATATGAGATTCTTTTGTAGTGTCATCTTGACCTTTCAATCTTCTTTTTCTAGGATTTTGATCCTTAGATCCCAATGGTCTACCACGCTTTAGGCGTGTTTTTGACTCATTAGCTATGACATTAGTAGATGGTCCTACGAGAACATCAATTTGAATGGGAACATTATCTGCAAGAATATGTGATTTAGTAATCCTCTTTAAATTTGTCAATGAATTTGGCATCCGATTTGCAATTCTCTACAGGTGGATAATCTTTTATACTTCTTGCTCACAAATAGAAGCACGTGGATCAAGATGAGACAATGATGAAATTTTTCACAAAATATTTCTTTTGATATCATCTTCTCCCCCTAATTTTGAAAAAAATATCTTATCAAATCAAAGATCTACAAATTAAGCAGTGAACATATCTCCAATTAATGGTTCAAGATAGTAAATAATGGAGGGTGATTCAATCCCAATATATATTTCTAATCTTTTTTGGGATCTCATTTTTGTGTGATGTGGTGGTGGCATAAGCACATATACAACACATTCAAAAATTCTTAGATGGGATATATTAGGTTCTTGACCCAAAATCAGTTGCAATGGAGAATGTTTATGATAATTTATCGATCTGAGACGAATAACTGTTGCAGCATGCAAAATTGCATGTCCCCATACAGAAGTGGACAATCTAGTTTTCATAAGCAATGATCTTGCTATCAACTGCAAACATTTAATTAATGACTTGGCAAGGCCATTTTGAGTATAAACATGAGCACCATGATGTTCAACTCTTATCCTTATGGATAAACAATAATCATTAAATGTTTGGGATGAAAAATCTGCAACATTATAAAGGCGAATGAGTTTGCTCTGATTATTAGGAAATTGTGCCCATAATCATATTATCTGTGCCAATAATTTTGCAAATGACAAATTATGAGATGACAATAGGCACACATGAGACCATCTAGATGAAGCATCTATTAGGACCATAAAATATTTGAACGTCCCACTAGGTGGGTGAATAGGTCCACAACTATCCCCATGTATACATTCCAAGAACACAGGGGACTCAATCAACTTTTGTTGGTGATGGTCTCACAATCAACTTGTCTTGATAACAAGCAGTACAAGAAAATTCACCATTTAAAAGAATCTTTTGATTTTTTTAATGGATATCCATTTGAATTTTCTATAATTCGTCTCATCATTATAGATTTAGGATGTCCCAGATGATCATGTCAAAGTACAAAAGTATTGAAATCAGTATCCTTTTGGTTTACTATAGAATGTGCCTCAATTGCACTAATTCTTGTTCAATACAAACCAAATGATAAAGCAGGAAACCTTTCTATAACACATGTCTTCTCAGAGACATTCTTGGTGATACCAAGATATTCAATACTCATCTCATCCATTGACTGGATATGATAATTATTTTCACGAATATCTTTAAAACTCAACTAGTTTTCTCGAGATTTTGGAGAAAACATAGCATTATTCATGATAAGTTTAGTTTTCTTGGGCAAAACTATAATGACTCTTCCAAAATCCTCAATCAGATTAGTACTAACAGAAATTATAGTAACATTTAATTTGCCCATATTTAAATGAGAAAAATATTTCTCATTTTTTAATATCATATGTGTCGTACCAGAATCGATCAAGCAAATATCTTCACAATTTAGATAACATGTTTTGAGAATTATCCATGTTCTCACATAAAATAAAATAAAATATTTATTAAATTTTATTACAAAATAAAAGTAAGATAGTGTAATAAATTATTAACTATCTTCTACCAAGTAATCAATAAAGTAATACATATATGCACATAGTATATCAACTTATTATAATTATGCAAATAAGGCATATTACTTGGCTTTTTTCTTCTCAAGTAAGAAAAAAATATTAACTAGTGTACAATAAATAGTCAATAATTTTATTTTTTGGTACACTATTTTCAATATATTTAATATAAAACATATTAGAATACAAACTAATAGTAATTGTAATATATGTTTTTGTTTACTAGATTAATTTAATACCGAGTTCAATATAAACCCATAATAGGTTTTAGTGTTTGACTAGCAATAATCTACTATAATATGCCAAGTAAATAATAAACTCAAAATTTTAAAATATGCACATCAAATAAGATTCGAACAAGTAGCTCAAAAGTCATAATTTCAGAGAATAATAGATACTAAATTTATTTAGTGAATACTCAATGAGTAATAAAAAATATTAAAACACTACTCAACTAAGAAAAATAAATTATTATTTATCAATCATAATCAAACTAAATTCGATTCAATAATGAGCTACTATAATATGACTAATTAAAAACTAGAAAACATGTAACAAATTTAGGAAGTGGTGTAGATCCAGTTGGTCGATTCTCATATTTTTTCATCAATAAATCATTATTTTGTTCGGTTACAAGAAGATGAGACATCAATTCAGAATACTTTTAGAGACTTATTTTATCGATATTGTTGTTGTAATAGTGCATTCGAGGCATAAAAAGTGGAGAACGTTTCTTTCATCATATCGATATCACTAATCATTTCTCCACACAGATTTAATTGAGAAGTGATTATAAACAAAGTAGAATTATGCTCATGAATAGACTTATAGTCTTGCACCTCAGATGCATCCAATCATATCGTGCCTTGGGATGTATGACCATCTTCAAGTGATCATATCTTTCTTTGAGACTTTTCTACAAAACAAGTGGATCCTTGACGCAAGAATATCATAGCTTTAGCACAATCTTGTTTTGATGCTTTATTTTCATCTTTAATGGTGTCTCCAAGACACATAGCATTCAAGTGGATTTCAGCATCCAACACCTATAAATGGTAGTTCTCGCCTGAATTTTGAAGGGCAACGAACTCAAGTTTTATAAGATTAGTCATGTCAATAAAAAAAATAAAAAAAAAATAAATAATACCTTAACTTTGAATCTTTAAGGCAATAGAGTCTTGTGTTGATAACGTGTTATAAAAGTATAAAGTAAAAGAAGAAGAAAGTAGAGAAAAAATTTCTCATTGCTCTTGAATAATATTCAAATGTATTTTACAATGAAGGAAATCCTCATATTTATAGAGAAAGAACTGACTTGGTCTCCAAGTAAGAAACTAACTTGGTTTCCAAGTAGAATTCCTAACTCTTAAAGGAATCTACATAATAAACATTTACTACAAATTAAATATATTTATAACACTTTCACTATTTTTCTTCAAATATTATATTATAATAATATTAAATATTACCTATAATAAACATAGTATAAATTAAATTGAGAAGATTTTCTTATAATAGTTAAATTCCTATAAGGAGAATCTTTTTTCACCTAAAATAGATTTGTTCCAAAAATAATAGTAAAAAAAACTTTCAAAATAATAGAGAAATATTTTTTGGTAAAAGGTCCAAAAAAAAGACAAAACAGTTCACAAAAATAGGGGAATTGTTTTCTAAAATCGTACCAAAATATTAGCTAAAAAATAGGAAAATAACGTAAGGATCCCAAAAGACCAAAAAACTCCACAAAAAATAGAAAAAGATTTTAAAAAAAAACATATGAATATTATATTTATTTTAATAACAAGTACTATTTACATATAATTTTTAAATTGACACGACACATACGTGAAAAATACGTACATTAAACTAATTCTTATTAAAAGTGGGAAGCTTCTAAGTTCAAAGTCAGTGTCACGCCTCGGGTGAGTACCCTTGACATGGACGGTACTTGAAGAACCAATGTTGGTTCCCCAAGAGAACCACTTGACCCCTCATCGTCACATCTTACTCGACAGTAGAAGGAAATACTCAATTGAAAGACTGATATAAAATGATAAAGCTCTTATAAAATAATCTCCAATGACCAAGTTTGGAAAATAAAATAAAATACTCAATAATCCTCTAGTCAATATCTATGAAACCTCTACCTCTAACATCTAGATGGTACTATAACAGGCCATGACTATCCAACTAAAAGAAAATAGTAATAACCAATAAAAAATAGAAAGAGAGGCTCCTTCGGATAGCAACGAGAGCTCACCAACTCTAGATGCAAGGGAAATAAATCTCACGGTGCACCTGCTGAAGTCCTTTATCACTTGTATCTGCATCATTAACGATGCAGGCCCAAACGAATGTCAGTTCATGGAATATACTGAAATGTAAAATGGCTCAAGGAAACAGATAAGGCTTAGACTCAAATCAATCAACTCGACTCGGGAATCAACTCATCAACTCATAAATCCACTGAATAAATATTGCAAGTTTAAAGTCATACTCTGAAAATAAATTTAGTTCTATGCAGCTCAATTTAAAATATGATATGCTCAATCAAGGATTGCTTGAAAGTTTCTCTAACCGACGACACAACTCCCACCACCATGAGTTTCATAATGCACAACGATGTCAACATTATTTCCACGCCCGTCCTAAACTTGCTAAGGTAAATGACGTCAACCCCTCTCTCTCTCTCAGATCCAAAGAGAATGTCTATTTTTTTGTACATGAGCCACTAAAGTTAACTGCATGACTATCCTACGCTAGCAACATAGTTCCAGGGTATTATCTTATTACCCAACTTGGTGCTCAACACTTCTTTAAAGACTAAAACATACTCATGCAACTCAACTCAAACTCATTTCATTGAATTTAACTCATCTTATCTCTACTCAATTACTCATCAACTCAGCCAATCAAGGAAATCAACCATGCGAACAATTATGACTCAAACTCAAATGGTCATTTAGACTCCACTCAACTAAGCCTATCATATATATTATAAGTAAGATACTCAATGGATATGCAATTATAATGCAACATGTTCGTCATACTCAATTATACTCAATTTACTCATCTCAGACAATCACAGTCATGGACTCCATATGATCAAAGCAATAGTAGTCATGTAGAATGATACAATTCAGAGCTCATAGTAAAGAATGAAATTTTATATCTCCTATCTTATGTAACCAACAAGTAACTCATTGACTCATTCATAAATATGCGTGAATACTCAGAATAATTACAAATGACTCATAGATTAGGATCATAGGATTTTTTCAATACTCTATAATACTCATCCCAACAAATGAAAGAGTGTGTGGACGGACTTAGTCCTAAGCTTTATAAAGCCTTACATACTTGAAATTTTAAAGAACAGTCAATACTCTATCGATCCTCACATTTGAACTCGAAACCCTCGCTCTTCTCTTTCTCCGATGCTCTTAAGAATTTTTTGAGTGTGAATAAAGGGTAATCACACCTAGGGCTCTAATATAGGACTTAAATCAAGTCCAAAACGACATAGGTTTTAATTAATAGGTATTGGAAAAGAATAGAATGCCATTCTTAAAAACTACCACAGGGACCCATGAAACCCCATCTACGGGTCATGGATCAACTTATGGGTCGTAAGTGGCCTCTCGTAGGTGAGGTGTCCAAAAGTTAAGTTACTAAAAATTGAGCCTAGAACTTATAAAATATTTTTCTACGAGTCATAAAGTATCTTACAGACCATCTGATAATTCGTAACTTAAGGCTAAAAAATCTTGGTTTCTAGGGCTTCAACCTATGAAACCTAATCTACGTGTCATGGAATGGTATACATCCCATAGGGTATCTTGTACATGAGACTTAAACTTAGAAAAAAATCACTAAGTTATCAAGGTGACCTACAAGATCTCACCTACGGGCCATAGATCACACTACGAGCCATAGGTGGACCACGTGATTTTCTCTCAATGACTTTACTCAATCAGTTTTCTCAGTTTTCTCTGGGTCTCTACTTATACTAGGTAAGATGAATTTGGAGTTGTTACATTATCTCCTCTTTGGGATCATTCATCCTCGAATAAAGAGAAATCTAGGAACCTAGTCAAGGCACGAATCCTATCATGAACTCCAATAATTCAATAGCTAACAACGCACTCATGCAATCAAACAAATAAGTAGTCAACACTCAACTCAATCATCACTCAGACTCTAGGTTTCTATCGTCATTCAAACTCAGAATAGAAGGGAACTCAAAAGATCAGAATGAATCATTACCGTCAACTCTCTCATCATCGGAGGCAGGAATAGATATGGGTACATAGCCTTCATATCTTCTTCAGCTTCCCAAGTAACTTCATCTATAAACTAATTTCTCTACAATACCTTAACAGAAGCAATCTCCTTGTTCCTCAACTTACGAACCCGTCGATCAAGAATCTGACTAGGAATCTCCTCATAGCTCAAGATGTACTTCACTCCAATACTCTCAACAGGCATAACTAACTATGGATCTCCTAAACACTTCTTAAGATCAAAATATAGAAGACTGGATGGATGACTACTAACTCTGGGGGTAGCTCCAATTCATAAGTTGCATTACCACTCTCTGTACAGTTTGGTAAGGACCAATGTACCTCAGATTCAACTTCCCTTTCTACTCAAATTGCATCACTCCCTTCATGGGTGATACTTTCAAATACACCCAATCATCGACCTCAAACTCCAAGTCTCTTCTCCTAATATCAATGTAGGATTTTTTTCGGCTCTGTGTAGTCCTTAAACTCTCTCGTGTGATCTTCACCTTCTCCATGGCTTGATGAACCAAATCTGTTCCAATCAACTCTGCCTCACCTACTTCGAACCAACCAACCGGTGATCTACATCTCCTTCCATAAAGTACCTCATATGGGACCATTTGAATACTCAAATGAAAGTTGTTATTGTAGGCAAACTAAACTAGAGGCAAATGGTCATCTAAACTACCATTGAAGTCGATGACACAAGCTCTCAACATATCCTCCAATATCTGAATAGTGTGTTCTGCCTAGACATCGGTCTGTGGGTGAAAAGTAGTGTTGAGATTCACCTTCGAACCCAAGCCTTTCTATAAAGACCTCCAAAACTGAGCAGTAAATTGGGATCCTCTATCTGAATTGATAGAAAAAGAAACTTCATGTAGTCTCATAATCTCCCTTATATATATTTGAGCATAATCCTCTACAGTGTCGGTCATCTTTACTACCAAGAAGTGTGCTGCAATCATTCCGATCCAGCCAGGTTCTATTGATCATGTCCCCTTCCCAACAGTTGTACCTTGTCTTGGGGCGTCTTTGGCTTTACGATAGAAAGCTCTGTATACAAAGTCTGAAAATATCTGTTAATATAAATACTAATAATGCTTATAATATCTGAATGAATATACTGGACTAGCTCTCTAACTCTGTCCATGAATCCTCTACTATGCTGAAGATAGGTGTTGTAACAAGACACGTGACTACATGACTGTAAAATAAAATAAATAAACTGGACTAACTAACTAGAGCCCTCTAAAAGCGAAGAGGTTTCACCAACTACTGTTGTGAAGTTGTATTACTGAATGTATGTTATCATGGGTAGTTGAATCTACATCATAAAATGATGCAGCACCAAAGGACATCATTACGTGAATGTACATTATGTAAAATGGCCACAATAAAAAAACTTAGGATACACTACCCAAATCATAGACTTAATGCAGAAAATAACTCAATAACATAAATAATGCAAAATAATTAAAATATCTCATTTAATGCATAAATAAATGAAACTCATTCTATATCTGAAAATAATATATATTTTAGCTTGGGGAATTTCTCTAACCGACAACAATCACTATGAGCATTATGATGATACAATGTCTTGCTCATGTTTCTAGAGTCATCCATTACCTTGTCAGGGTAAGGGACGAAGTTGAACTTATGGATCCATCTTAATTGGGAAATCTTAGTGGCATATGAGGAGTTGTACATCTGGTACAATCCTATCCTATGCTGGCTATATGAATTATGGGGTTGGAGTTATTTGAATGCGTACCTGCATCGTGCTTAATACTACTCCCAAAACATGCATTATGCTCAATAACTGTAAAAATATCCCACTTTATGAAAAAACTGAAAACTTGCTACTTAAAGCGTTGGCTCAACATATTTTCTTTAAAGTGACTTTTCTTCCTCAAAACTGATAATGCTTCCTCATAACTGATAATGTTTTCTTTAAAGAAAGAAAGTAGTAATACTCTTTACTGATGAAATAATGTATTTGGAACGAACTGTCAAGTTCCCTCAAACTTTGAAATTTATGCATGATGAATAGTAATGCAAAATACCTTAACTAATTGGACTGCTCTTTCAAAACTGATATGCAATGCTCAAAAGATAGTATAATAAAATATATTATGCTCGAAAGATAGTATAATAAATATGCTACTTGTATAACTCATGCTGAGGTACTTCTTTAAATCAGCTCATACGTATATAACTCAATAGTTCACTTAAGAAAAGGATAGCATATGTATATAATCTCATAGGAATTTACTCAGACTAGAAGACTTGAATTCAACTCATACTTTAATTTGGGTGGAAACTGATATAAATCAAATTTGTAACGACTTTTGGGGAGCCTTACATACCTGGAAGATTGATCTTACAATCAAAATTCGAAGAAAACTAGCTTTCTTGAATGAAACCTTTAATCTTGGAACCTTAATGCTTGTTCTTGAGAAAATAAATTCTCTTTTTTGCTTTCTAGGGTGGAAGAACTTGAAAAAATATTGGTTGAAAAGATTCTCTTTTATTCTTGTATTCTTGACTTAAAATCTTTAGAGTTCTTGATGATGAACCCTAATTCTTAAAGAAGAACAATCAAGAAATTCTTTCTCAGAATTCTTGAATTTGTTTTCTTGAAATCTTAGGTTATGATTTAGGATTATATTATATATTCATGAATAGATGAAGAAATTGGGTTGAGAAGATTGAAATTTATGAAGAATAACTTACCTTGATGATGAATCTTGAAAGCTAACACTAACTTGATGATTTTGTCTTTGATGATTCTTGAGCGTTTAAATTTAGGAGTGAAGGAGAGAGTTTTACTTATGAAAAATGACATTTTTTGTGTTTTGGGACCTTAAAATAAACTCCCAAAGGTTATAGGATAAAAGTATCCTCATAATGTATAAAAGGACGTCATTTAACTTATCCAAAAGAGTCTGCGTCCACTCCGTGATGCGGAGCTGTCGCGAACTTTAGACAACTTTGCATGTCTCCAATAAAATGGCATAACTTTTTACTCCAAACTCCGATTAGGATGAATTTAGATGTGTTGGAAAGATAATTCAAATATCTTTAATTTGATAAGTTATGAATCAATCAACTCGTTATGTGATGAGATATATGGTCATTTGAAGTTTAAACTTCTATGAACTCATACCGAAACTTAGCCGATGAAAATGTTTTGAACTTGGCTTGACCTTGGGTGTCCCTTATGAACTCAAACCACTTATGACACACTTCAAATACTTAGAAATTGATCCTAACATGTATATATAACTTGAATTCATTGGATTACCTAATTTTATTTATAAAATTTTACATTGAAACTCAATCGTTAAGAAAGTTTTTAACTCAACTTTGTGTTAGAGGGTTCTTATGCCTTACTTCATCTTCTGATCTATTTCCACACTAAGAAATTTATTTTAGCACCTATACCCAATTAAGAATCATCAATTACAATCTTATAGCGTATGAAGGATGGCTCGATCTTAGCTTTAAAAAAATTGGAATATTACACATACTCATTTTTATAAGTGGGAAGCCACGAGATTAAAAATTAAATTAGTAAAATATTTCTCAAATGTTGAACCATCTTTTTAATCTTGAGTGAAATAATATTTTCTTAAAATTACTTTACGAGAATATAGATGTATAATATAAGTAATTGATAAAAGTTGCTGCACATTCATGGTATGGTGTGAATACAAAAAGACAAAAACAACTCTTCTTTTCCCACGATGTAGGAACTAAACCACAAAATAAAAATAAAAATATAATGTATTAATCAGTGACTTTAGGCAAATAATTACTCCTCCATTACACACTAATTAATACTCCCTTTGTCTCAAATTAACTGAATTTTTAAAGTTTTTTTTAATGTTCAAAATATTTGAATTGTTCAAAGTTCAAGGGGAATGTTTGAAATTTTTTTCATATTTGCCTTTTCATTTATTGAACTTTTATATTTTCTATGAGATAAATTATACTATATATTTATGATTTTACAAAAGGTAATAATGAAAAGTATGATGTAAATTTTTTCTTTGAATACTTTCTTAATATGTATGCATTACCTTAGTACTCTATTACTTTATACATTCAGCTATCAGTAATAATATTAATAGCCAATTCAAAAGATTAAGCAACCGTCTTTAATATTATTTTTTCTTATAATGTAAAGAAGAGAATTTGAGGAGTTACCATTAGTTAGATATATATAGATTAGATTTATTTCCGGAAATGATGAATATAGTTTATGGTCACTCTCTCCATTAATTTGCTTATTTTATGGTGACTTGAAAAGAGAAATGTCTAGAAAGGTGGAAGGCTTGAAATTAGATATATGGGTTATGAGATGAGCATTATATGAATTATTCTTATCACCTATTTTGCTTTTTATATTCCTTCTCTTCGTACATAAACATATAGACTAAGAATTACTTTCATATTTTTGAACTGCTTTTTCACATAATGCATATTTTAATCAATTTTTTTGTCATTTTTCAATA
Source organism: Solanum aculeatissimum (assembly GCA_038996855.1). Lineage (NCBI taxonomy): Eukaryota > Viridiplantae > Streptophyta > Magnoliopsida > Solanales > Solanaceae > Solanum > Solanum aculeatissimum. The sequence goes on along the minus strand of JBCEWC010002844.1, from coordinate 705 downwards.
TCGAATTCTGAGCTAATATAATTAATGATGGAAAAGAGGTTGGTAATATTTTAAGCTTCAATAGTAAGTTATCGTCTAAAGTTTTTATCTCGTAAAATTTGTTGAATTTCACTGCAATCAATATAATTAGATCCTCATACTGAAAACTTGGTAACTTTTTTCTTTTTGCTTTGTATTTACACAACCATCAAGTTTTAGGACTCTATAATACTCTCTTCCTTAAATCTTCACAACGTATACAACATGGAAAACTCAAATTCTTTCACTTCCCATCTGATGTTTTATTTTTCTCTGTTCTATCTCTATGTCAAGTGTAGAATATTATAGCAGTGACATATATTTTATTGTATTTGTAAAAATTAGATAGTCATTTTATGTGTTCTTGTTATCACAAGTTTGAATTATATATTGTTGGGTTATGGTATTATCTTTCATCTATTACAACTTTTAATTAGTGAATTTAATCTTGCATGTAATTTATATTTAAGTATTTCTATGGTGAAATCGACAATATTCTACCACTCATGTTAATAAAGATATGGGTAGGGCTGGGCATAATATGGTTTAAACCGAAAAAACCGACCGAACTAAATTTTTTTAAATTTCGGTTTCGGTTTTTCGGTTCGATTTCGGTTTGAAATTTCAAAATTTTGATAATTCGGTTCGGTTTTCGGTTTTAAAATAATTAAATTCGGTTAACCGAAA
>JBCEWC010002843.1:0-32499 GCA_038996855.1 Solanum aculeatissimum | reverse complement strand
AAATTGTTAGTTATAGTCATTATGCTTAGCTTAAGTTCATTTAATCATGGTTTAAATGATTACCTTCTCAAAATGTTCGTTCTAAAAATAATAATAATAATAATAATAAACAGCCAAAATAAATTGATTAGGCATAATATTGTTTACCATCGTATGGATTTTTCTTATAATAATAATAATAATAATAATAATAATAATAATAATAATAATAATAATAATAATAATAATGCCTATCTTTGTTTTCTTTTTGACTTAATATCTTTGTTCTATTTGTGTACTTTTCAAATTAATCACTTAGTTGTTAGGTATTTGAAAATTATTAAATGATTCTCAATGTTTATCAACTATTATTAAATAGTCACTGTGGTTTAATATATTTATCAAATATTATTTATGCTTATAAGATTTTTGTTTTAGAAACAACTTCTTACCAATCCTTTTTTAGTTGAAACTCAATTGAACAAATGTTTAATCAGTATTTATTGGATTACTTTTCAAAAATCATGTCTTTTTAAAACATCATAAGATTTTATAGAATCCTAATTAAGTTTTAAATATAAGTTTGAAACAAATCTTCTAAGTTATAAAATTATTAAGATTATGTTTTAATTTTATAAATTTATTGTATGTTATAATGCTTACTATTTTCAATTACATTTTGGAAGTTATAGGGGATTTAAAATTTCGCACTATTCATTTGTATTTGAAGCATGTTTTGTATTGAACATGAGAACTTATGTGCTAGTTGCTCGTCTTCTTTGTTTTGTTTGACGCGTTCCATAGGAAGCCTAGATTTTCTTTAAGTCTAGAACCACCTAAATTAGAAGTTCAATGCCTCTTGGACCTTAGGAGGGACAATAGACATTTTAGGAATCGATTAAAGATTTTTCCTCATTTTTAGAACGCTTTTAAGTAATCAAACAAACTTAGGAGGGGTAGGGGTAGATAGGACCCTCAGACATGATGAACCGAACTCGAGCTTAAAATGGGAACGAAACTCTGGTTTTTGTCCCTTGGCTTAAAATAAGCCTTGTGAGCTAAATATGACAAACTTGATTTGTCTTCCGAAAAAATAAAGTCGAGTCTCTGATCCGAGTGGTAAATTTTCGCGTAGTGTAATTCTTTTTTTCTTTCTTTATTTATTTGGGGTAGTTAGAATTTATGCTCTTGTTAATTATTACTTTAAATTCTTTATTCACTTCGGCAAATCTTTAAGGAAAATAATCTTTAAATAATTCGCTTTCTTTAAATAAAACTTGCTCTTAAAACCTTCTTTTCTCACTTAGAATAATTTTTAGGATAAATTCTTAATAAATTAAAGACTCTTATTTGTGACTCCCACATAGGACAGACACGGTCGGAACCCGTATTTGCGGACCTTGAGGGGTGTTTAACACCTTTACCTTGAGGTAACCTGAACCTTTACCCAGACTCTGGTAATTTGACCTTAGCCTTAAATCTAGTCCTAGAATGGTGTCCTAATGCACCTCAAATCATTAGGTGGCGACTCTTCAATCCTTCAAAAATCCCAAAAGAGTCGTTGCCACGACGTCGTCCAGGTTCCTTTTTTTCTGCGAGGAAAAAATGGGGCGCGACAAATACTCTAGAGGCAAGCCTCCATTTCGACCAAGCTGCCCCAATACGATGTGTGACATCATCGTTGATATCGTCGCTACTCTAGATGATGGACCTAAGATATTTAAAGTTTTCTCTCTTGGAAATAGATTGAGTGGCAAGCCTCATCACAATGTTTGTTTCATCCCTCGCAACACTAAATTTGTACTCCATGTATTCTGTTTTGGTCCTGCTCAAGTTGAACCCTTTGGATTCCAAAGTATGTCTCCAAAACTTCAAATCTATTATTAACTTTAGCTCGAATCTCATCAATCAGTTCTATGTCATCTGCAAATAGCATACATCGTAGAACCTCCTCCTAAATAGATCGTGTCAGCTCATCCATTACTAAGGCAAAAAGAAAAGGGCTCAATACAAATCTTTGATGAAGTTCCATCTCAATAGAAAAATACTCTGAGTCTCCTTCCACCATTCTTACCCGAGTTTTGGCTCCGTCATACATGTCCTTAATCACCCTAATATACACCATTAGAACACCTTTCGTCTCTAGTCATCTCCATAGGACATCCTTCAACACTTTGTCATAAGTCTTCTCGAGATCAATGAACACCATATAAAGGTCTTTCTTTCTTTCCCTATATTTCTCTACTAATTTCCGGACAAGATGAATTGCTTCGATAGTCGACCGCTCCGACATAAATCGAACTGATTTTCTAAAATAGACACTCATTTTCTCGATGTTATTAAATCATTGTTGGAAAATAAGAATACTTGATCATCATTAAAAAAAAATTAAAAATAAAACAATTGAAATTTGTTGCTCAATATAAGACACATCATACTATCTTTAATCACTACAATTTATTTGAATGTCCTTGACTTTTGACTCAAAACAAAATTAATTTATAACCACATTATAACTGAAACTTATGTCAAGAAGAAATCGTCAAGGAATATGAAATGATAACTCCTAATAATAGATAAATTCGAATTATTAAGGAGTAAGGAAGTGAGAACTCCTCGTATAAGATAAAATACAAAAATTAAATAATATACAGCTCGTATTTAATTTAGACTTGATAGTGAATTAAAAAGAAACTAAGTTAATATGCAATAATGTGATGTCTCATTATCTGTTCATACTAATAGTAGTATATTAGTCATGTTTTTTGCCTTCAATTTCTATTGTCTTGTGCTATTTTTAACCTCTCAATTATCATATAATTTTGTTGTAATTACTTCTCTGCATGCTATGTTATGCTTTCATTTCTGTTACTCTTTTTGATTTATTTTTTCTTGAATTTATTACCTATCGATTAAAGCATTTCTACTTCTATGATTGTATTAAATTTTTGCATAAACTCTATTTTTCAAATATTTACCTTGTGAAACTATATGAAAGATTTATTGTTATTGTAAATTAAAATAAAAAAGAAAAAAATACCTAATAAACAACTTATTTTACCTTATTCTCTCACCTACTATCTCATGTTCTTGGATACATAACTTTACATGATGTATTAATCGAATACATCGCTTTACGTGATATATCGAAACATATACGATGTATCGAGACATTGAGTGATGTATCCCAAATTGAAATATGATGTATCGAGACGTTGAGGGATGTATCTGTAATAGATACGCGATGTATTAGAACGTTTTTAAATGTATTTGGACTCCACTAAATTTAAAGAGTTTTTGTAAATTAAAAAATAGTAGTGATAAAATGTAATTTGGTCGGATTTATGTAAGTTACAAAAAAAACTCAAAATCAAATTTAATTGTGTTCTGGTGGGGTCATCGGGCGGATAACGCTTGGTTGGAAAACCGTTATTTTGCAACGAAATGAAAAGCCGAAACAATTTGAGTGGTACCTAACGATTCCAATGGCGTTGAGAGTGGTCTCTTCTTCTCCAGCAATAATCTCATCACAAAGAAGAGCTGCTTCAGTCCTACCATCAACACTCACATTACCCAATACCAACAGCTCCCTGTTATCATCATCATCATCGATTTCTTCTTTTCCCAGAACAAAGTCAGTTACTCTTTGTAGCAACACGAGTAGGCGTAATGGAGTGGTGACATGTTCTGCTTCCGTCCTTCCAAAGGCACTGCTGTTCGATTGCGACGGTGTACTTGTCGATACTGAGAAAGATGGTCACCGTATCTCTTTCAATGACACTTTTGCTGAGGTACAGTTTTTTTTTATAACTCACTTCAATCTATTGTATGCACAGAGACTGGACCAGATTCGAAGCTTATTGGTCGACTAAACCCCAAACCTGGACATTAGCTCAGCTTCTGATAGTATGCTTACATTATTGAACGGTTGAACTCAAGCGGAATTTCTAATTAATGATCAATTGGTGTTTTAGAGAGTGAGATTGCTCAAAAGAATGAGTTTCCCCCTCTTTCCAAACCCTAAATAATAGCGGTACTAATAGCCTATAGCCATGTAATATATGAATAATTCAGGTATATAATATGTGTATGATCATCTATGTATACAACTTTTAAAAAGTAAACAGTAAATTTGTCTGGCTATTTGTACGAAGATCCTGTCGTTTTCCCCAATTTCTTTTAAAAAAGTTGATAACCTTTGATAAAATTCATTATTTTCAATGGTATGCAGAAGGAATTGGGTGTAACTTGGGATGTTGATTTGTATGGAGAATTGCTCAAAATTGGAGGTGGAAAAGAAAGGTAAAATTTCTTCTAGAAAGATAGTAGTGTCTCCAATTATAATGTAGACATCATGAATTGATTTTGTTGGGTTGACTTGGGTATTTTAGGATGACAGCCTACTTCAACAAAGTGGGTTGGCCAGAAAATGCACCAAAAACTGAGGAAGAAAGAAAGGAGTTTATTGCAGGACTTCACAAGCGAAAGACCGAATTATTCATGGCTCTCATTGAGAAGAAATTGCTACCACTTCGTCCAGGTGTTGAAAAGTAAGCTCTTTTTTTCTCTGTCTCATTGTAGAAAAAATGTTCTTACATAGATATTGATTGCATATGTCTATTTAATGTTTCAACATAAAAAGAGAATTTTCTATTTCTATCTTTAGCATTTCATATTTTATTCATGTCACTTCTATACATACAAGATTATTAGAGATTCAGCCATATAAAGTTATTCCACCAGAGGCATTGATGTTGGAATGAAATGTGGAGATACTCTTTTTTTTTCTTTTTGCCTATTTTAAGAGTAAAGTAAGTTCAAGTTGTCAAAATCCATGTTTTCTCATTATAAACCACGGAAGAAACTAATGAGGAAATTGGTCTGACTTTAATGTGTTTTTCTCCTGCAACCATGACGCACTTTCTATGGGACCTATAGAATCAAATCAGTCAGGACCTTCAATAGAATCTTAATATGAAAAACTCACTATCATTACCTATAGGACTGTATGCATTGTGGCAAAATTTCAAGAGTCAGTAATAGATTTCTCTTGAGATTGTTCTTCTCCATATTGTAAGGTTTTTAAACTAAATGTTACAGGTTGATTGATCAGGCTCTTGGTAATGGAGTGAAAGTAGCAGTGTGCAGCACTTCCAATGAAAAGGCGGTATGAGTAATCAGGTTCCCAAGTGTTAGTATTATGTGCCAATTTTCAGTCTTTTGACAATTATCTGCTATTAAAGGTTGTGGCTATGCTCAAAACTTTTCATAGCCTGTATGGAGCTTACTAGTTAATCCTATTAATACCCATGACAAAATCATCAGGCATATATTTGACCATTTTACGTTTTCATGTCTATTTAGCCTTGATTCACCTCTTTGATGGACAATGTAATTTCTTGAACCTAGAAAATGATATGGGAAGCCATTGACACTAAAAAGTTGGAAGATAGACTCCTACAAAGTTCATCTGATATTAGAATTTCGAACTGTTGGATTTTCCTTTTGCTTCTGTTGAAATGGTTACTGCACAAGATGATAACCTCTGGTTTTCTATCTGTAGTTGCTCATTTTCTGGGAGAAATAAGATATTTTTTTTCTTAAAAAAGTACTGCCATTATTATTTGTTGTCACGATACTAAGATAATGTTTTGTGAACATTGAATTAAATCTGCTGATATTAGGTCTCAGCCATAGTCTCGTGCTTGTTGGGACCAAAGAGAGCGGAACAAATCCAGATATATGCAGGTGATGTGGTTCCTCGCAAGAAGCCTGATCCGGTAAATATCTTATCCTCAAATGTCTATGCAATGCATTTGTAGTGAAGACAAATTCATTTGCTTGGAAATTAAGATGCAAAAAGAAACTTCATTTGGAGATAGAGCCTCGTCTCTGCATGATCTGAAATCTGGAATCGGTTCCAATAGCCTTCTCTATACTTCTTTTACTCTCTGATATCCACTTATGTACAAGGATAATCAGTGAATTTTGGTGAATAGCTATTTTAAACATATGAACTGTGGCTCTCTTTAACAAGTTGCAGTAGAACTTCAATATGAGGAGATATGTGTCTCTAGTGCTGTATAGCTGTGAGATAAGTCTTCAATGTTTAATGCCATATACTTTCTTCCTGGCAGGCTATTTATTTGTTAGCAGCCAACACCCTTGGGGTTGATCCTTCAAGGTACTGTACACATAAAACTTGCACTAGAATTGGGAAATTACATGATGACACCTTCTAACATCAAAATTTGGGTTTTGAATTGGGAAATTTGGGGTTTTTTGTACATTGATTTTTTATACAAAAAGTTACATGATTATAAACTGAAGCAGAGAAATAAATAATTTTGTTTCTACTTTGCATCTTCTAGATGCCATGAATGGAATCAATTACTTCATCAAAAAAAAAATTTGTTATATAATGGATCTTGCCGTTACTATTTACTACTTTTTACATTTCTTTCTGAATTCTAAACTTTGCCCTTTATGGTCTGCAGTTGTGTTGTCGTAGAAGATAGTGGCATAGGTCTTGCAGCTGCCAAAGCAGCTGGAATGAAGTGCATTGTAACCAAGAGCGGGTAAGTTGCTTTTTACTTGAACCAACCACCAGTGTCTCTCTCCCTGGTACATTTTTTGGTTCTCTATTGCTAACTGGACTTCTTTTACTTGGTTTCTGAAATTCTTTCTATCTTGGTGTGACATCTTGTTAAAGCATAACCTGGGAAACTTCATAATTAAACTGAGAGCTTTTCAGAAAAACTTCTGGCATCCTTGAAGTTCAAAAAAAAAAAAAAAAAGAGAAGTAAAAGATGCATGATCAGGAAGCCAATAGTTTCCAATGCTTAACGTCGGGAACCCAATCAGGTGAACATGGTGGTGGTGGCAAGTTTCCAAACTTTTACTGCAAGGCCTGAGAAGGGTTTGCAGATAACATTTCTGCATGTCTAATTATATCTGAAGGCTAATTTTTAGCTCTAGCAGTGAGGCTCCATCCTAGATACTTGCTAGTTGTTAGATGCACAAGAGAGTTTGCTATAGTTGCTTTCTGTTTATGCTAGATCAGTTGAATAGTCTAATCTAGTACAGTGGAGGAGATAAGAGGGAAAGGACTTTGCTAATCAATACGCGGAAGATAACAAGGGGGATCTAAGTTGGTAGTTTCTTTTCATTAAGACAAATTTTAGTCTCTGCCCTAACCATCTAATTAAGCAATACGAAGGTATAATTGTCTTATCATAGCAGATACTGTTTATTGATTGTTTTTGAAGGACCTAAGGATGCATGCTTTTACTGCCTTTGTGGTTTCCTTCTGAGCAAGTATCAGCTATTATCTATGCAACTTGCTATTTCACCTATGCTAGATAGATCTCTTGATTTAGTATTCTTACTGTTATTAATTTGGTATTGTTTATGAACATCTATACTAACTCAGGTACACAGCCGATGAAAATTTCTCAAATGCGGATGCAGTTTTTGATTGCATTGGAGATCCTCCAGAGGAACGGTTTGACTTGGCATTTTGCGGAAGCCTTCTTCAGAAACAATATGTCAATTAGTGCAGTGTGATTGACTCTGCACTTGTGCTCACCACATAACAGTTCATGTATTGTATCTCACCAATGACTCTTTAATAAAAAGCCTAATTTCATTTTATCTCTTGATGCTTCCTCTGTTACATAGACTAAAACTTCGTCTTGGAACATGGAATTATGTAAATTATTACGATTGGTGTAAAGAATTGCCTATTAGATAATTGCTTAAGAACCACCAGTACTCCTTTAAGAGCCTCTTTAGTATGAACAATGTAAGATATTTCCAGTTATATGGGGACACTTTAGTTATTTCTCCATTTATCAATTTTGATGTAGAAAATAGCAGTAGTATTTTTTAGAAAGTCAAGTGGAGGTTGAATTTCACATTGTCTCTCCAGTTTGGAATAAGTTTAATGAATTTCACAAAACAAAGAGGTACAATTTTGGTTTAGGATAACAAATCTTAATGAATTTTGTCAAATTTTTCAATGTATGGTCCTTACGTTACGTTTGAGGATAGGTCCATATTTAGTTAGAAACGTATTCAAAATTTCGAAAGAATGAGTGCACTATTAATAAAAGTGGATCTAAGATATAAATTTGATCATTTTGATCTTTAGGTTCTTACAATTGAACCTGTTTAACTTTCTCACCTCAATTTAAGGAGGTGCACCTAACCATCACCACATTATTTAATACATCGAGTGTGGACACATATTTATATTGAAGTATCTTTTAAAAATACAATACTTAATATATGATTTAGGAAGGGAAACATGGATTCACGTGAACATGGTGACCCCTACCTAGATATGCCCCGACATATTTTCTCTTTCTTATATATATGTAGTTTCTTGAGTTTACAGAATAAATTAATTTACCACGTAAATTTATAATATCTTGACTCTTATATTTGCATCAAATTTTACTTTGCATTAAGATTAGATATTAACAATTTGGAGTGACATATTGAAAAAAAAAATCATAAAATACACCAAAATTATAGAGAGTTAGTAAGAGGAGAAAGTAAATTATTAGAGAACAATGGTGTAAATTCAACAAAAAGGAACAAATGAATACACTATTAATTTGAAAATGAGATTGAAATGAGACATTCTCTTGAAAATAAGTGTTTCCTTTTTCAAAGATAAGCCTTGGTATTAAATTTTGTTAAACTAGGCCAAATATATTATATTATTATTTGAATCATATAAAATGTTGTTTTGTGATTTATGCGTCTTATATTTTTTTAGTTTGTCTAAACGAAACTATCACCTTTTTATATTTAAAAATAATCTTCTAGAATTCTCATTTTAGACTTGATAATTTTGAATTAAAATTTTATTTTCTTTTTAGAATTGTATAGCTAATCAAACAATATCATATAGATTGAAGCGAAGATAATAATATGTTTAAAAATTAGATTTCTAGTTCTAATCAAAGACACAATACTTATTCCTTCATTTGTCTCGCATTTTACTTAACATTATTTCTGTTTTAAAAAGATTGTCATCTTATCATAATTAGAAATAATTTAACTAAAAATGAATATATAAAAATTATTTTAAATCATAAGTTTTAATTTTTTTTAAAAATATGATGCCAAATTAAAGATTACCACATAAAATGAGATGAAAAATTAATTACAACAAATAATAATAACATATCCAATAGAATTTCACAAAACAAGAGGTGATCAAATTTCCTAATTTAATTGATTCATAGCTCCCCGCTATCGTTTTTATCTTGAAGGCTAGGATTGTCATTTACCACTACCAGTTCTCCTTTTATATAAGCACTCGTACCTCTGCACGGAAGTGGACACCAAGAATCAGAGTTCACTGCTCAGAAGAAGAACACAAACATGAAAAGGTTTTTCCAACCAATTGAAAAAGACGGATCTTTCAAGAAACCCACTATTTCTTCTGTCTCTTCTTCGGAGAAAGATGGAGAACAAACAACAGCAACGGTTTCCGAGGATGCTGGTGAGAACAAGAACAACAAGAAAGAGCCAACAAAGTTCTTGACATGGAATGCTAATAGCTTTCTTCTTCGAATCAAGAACAACTGGACAGAGTTCACCAAGTTCATTGAGAATCTTGACCCTGATGTCATTGCTATACAGGTTCTTCAATTTTGCCTTTTTTCCCCTTCTAATAGCTTTGCCATTGTGATTCCGAATGTTGCCCTTGTTGGTGAATCTTGATTTTAGGAAAAAAAAGTTTTTTTTTCTTTAATTTTTAGACGCTTTGATTGTTGATACGTCGAGAAATTTAGGATATTTTCATCAAGAAGTTAAAAGGGGTTCAACGTATACTGCGTATACATACATAAAAAGTAACTTTAACCATGTATAAACAATGTTAGTTTCTGTGGAAGGTTCTGCCTTACTTGGCTCCGCCCCTGTTTAAAAGGGGTGCTAGTTTTCTTTCTTTCATACACTGTTTTATGATCATAGCTTGCTTTTGTTAGTATTTAAAAGCTTTGAAAGTAAAATGATGACACCATGGGAAGGAGCAAGTATCACAGGTCAATTTTAACTAGTTGGTAAATGCCAACTGCTGAAGTTGCTGCTTCCTTGTAAGTTCTCAATCGATTGACAAGATATAACACATACAAAACCAGCTTTGTTGACTTTATGAGGTCTTACCTTCACTACGACATTAGTGACTTTAACTCTTAGTACTTCTGGCAGGCTGTTTCTCTCTCTATATAGAGAAAGAGAGAATAAGGAAAGGGGGCGGGGGGGCGCATGGAAGATTGATCCATTCCGAGAATCTGGTAGATAGGGTCCATTATAGCTTAGGAAGTGTAGGATTGTGCATAAGATGAAAGGAAAAATCTGTTTTGTAATGAGTTTTCTCAAAGCGAGACTGCTATTTTGTAATGAGTATTTTCAATGCCAAAATGCTTGTAATGACTTTTTTCCATGCCTAATTTTCAATAAAAGGGAGTAATTCCTTTGTGAAAAAGCAGTCCAACAGTGAACAAAAGATAGGATGATCTTTGAATAAGTGTTGCAAACTGGAAACAAGAGCTGGATGACTACAAAGTTTCAACAGTCTGCATAACATATAAGTGGCAAATTGTTTGCTCTTGTTCACATATAGTCGATTTCGTCATCTTCTCCATTGTCTTGTAAATAAGTAAAATATTTGTCGCGGTACTTCAAGTTGTGATAACCTGGTGCTGATATCTTCAAGATGTAACCCCTGAATCAGCAAGAGTTTTGATGTTTTACTTAGATGTGTTCCTCTTCCCAGAAGAGCTATAGTCCTTGAACTTTACGTTCATTTTCACGTTTTGATGCTTTTTTTTCTCAACCCTTGTTGAAAGTGGTAATGAAGAAAATAAATGAAGCACTTAGGGCTAGCTAACCTGACTATGGCTACACATTGATAAGCATTCCTATTTTCTTATTTAATACTGAGTTATGCTAGTATTTGAATTTGATGTAAATTTTAGAAGCCCATTCAGTTGAGGCAATATACCAGTTGATATGGTTGACTTGTTTCTTGTATCTACTTTTTTTCTTCTCCATTTTAATACATCTCTCCTGTGCCCTGCCCAAGACACTTTTCCATCAACCTTCATACTTACTGACTGCTTGAGTTTGCTCTAGCAAGAGGAAATATGACTGCTATAATTTCCGGATTAGTCCTTTATTTTCTAACTAATTTGTGATCAAGGCATAATTTTTTAGAGTTGTTCTTGTAGTCATTTATATCTGAATCTGAGGGAATGTCATGCTGATCCTAGTCTTTGGGGGGGATGTGATCTTGTAACTTGTGTTTTCATGACTGTGCCCTATATTATTACTTAGGGGTGAAATGGCTTGCAGAATAACTTATGTGATCTCAAGTGGAATGAGTAGATTATTTTACACTGGAAATTGATTGTACACATTAATGAATTATTTTGTGAAGTTTCTAGTTGTCCTCTTATTTTTATTATTTTTGCATCCTTATTTCATATTATAATACATAATTTTGGTTTAAGTTAGCTTGTGACTTCTTTCTTTTTTCACTCTCTTCATTTATTGTTTCCATCTTTTATTTATTGAGATATACTTTTGAACCATTGTTCGGAGATGCAGCATTTGATTCTTGGAGGAAGTTATTTTGTATTATTTATAATTGGTATGAATTCCAACCTAACTGTACATTGGTGGTAGGAAGTAAGAATGCCAGCAGCTGGTTCGAAAGGCGCACCTAAGAACCCAAGAGAGTTAAAAGATGATACTAGCGCTTCACGTGAAGAAAAACTGGTAATCTTTGCTGGTCATGTTACTAAAGTGATTTGGATGTTATATATATATATATATATATATATATATATATATATATTGCACTATCGCAAATAAGCCCAAATTTAATGCTTAATTGTTGGTTTCGTCAGAGAATTTCATTTCAACTTGTTTGCGGCAACTTTAAGTGCTAGACAGGATTCCATTTATTGATATTGCGAAAAAAATTTGTCCACTTGTTGTGTGATAACGAGGTAGTGATACTTCTTCATTGGGTTTACTTTCCCATCATGCAGGTGGTGACACGAGCCTTATCAAGTCCACCATTCAAAAATTATAATGTTTGGTGGTCTCTTTCGGACTCAAAATATGCTGGAACTGCATTATTCATCAAAAAGTGTTTTCAACCAAAGAAGGTTTCATTTTCACTTGATGCAACAGGTGCCCATAAGTAGATCATTATTTTTTAAAGTGATTTCATTTTAAAGGGAAAATCATGTTGAAGATTCGCAGCATTTATCTTTAGTGCATCAAATACAAATATACAATAACCAGCTCTTGGTGCCCTAGGAGATTTTTACACAACGATGAAGCTTTTTTCCTTTTGGAGAAGCACTCTTTGTACTCCTGCCCTAACTGATACCAGTGGAGTCGGTAAACAATTTATGTCAATCAATTGCTGCTTCAATTTGATCAGTGAATTGTTGGTTAAAGAAGTTATGTTCTGGGATAATTTATCATATTCTGTGGATGGCCTAATGTTATGTTTTGGTCTGGTTTAGAGAAAGAAGCAAAGAAACTTGGAAGGAGTTGCAGTTTGTGTCTGTGGGTGGCCTGTTGTTATGTTTTGTCTGGTCTAGAGGAAGAAGCAAAGAAACTTGGAAGGAGTTGCAATTTGTTTCTCTAGTTGGAGAGGACTTTCAACTAGGCAGTTTTAAAGTCCACCCTTTTTACTTGCTAACTCTGTCAGCCCAATGAGGATTACCTTTCACTCTTATTAGTTTTTGTTTTATAAAACAAACTGAAAATTATAGAGATTAACAGGTCTTTGGTCGTCTTCTGCTAAAATTTGATACTGTAATATGCTGTTGCTTGATAAGAATTTTTCCATTTAGCTAATAAAAAGATGTATACTTATTCGGTTTAGGTCTCGTTGGAGTTTGCTTTTGAAGTATGTTCCTAGTCGCTATACACATTGTGAATTGGTATCTTAAATAGAGCTTCAAAGAAATGAAAGGCATTAATATTTATGTTCTTCAGGGATGTCTTGGTCAACTTGATGTAATACTGTATTTGTGATGATAACCCTCCTTCTCCTTACCTTTATCAAAAACACGCACACTCTCTCCTTCACCTTACCAATTTAGGATCATTATTATGTTTGTGTTTGGAACTACATGAAGGCAAAGAAGATTTATATTGGTGTTTGTGTCATACGAGTGTGACACGTGAACTTCTAACAAGCTCCAGTCTTGAAAATGTGTCACCAACAGGAGTCACACAGCTATATGCTAAATGTGTCAGTTATTTTCAAACCAGACATCGACAATAATCTAACTTGTGGTGCTTATCCTCTGTCTCTCTTTCCCCCTTTTGTCTTAATAATATGCTTGATTCAACTGGCTAAAGTAGATAATAAACTTGAGAAGTGTTTGTATTCTTAGGTTCTAAGCATGAACCAGATGGTCGAGTTATTTTGGCCGAGTTTGAGACATTCCGAATATTAAACACGTACGTGCCAAACAATGGATGGAAAGAAGAGGAATCTTCATTTCCGAGGAGAAGAAAATGGGATAAAAGAATGCTAGAGTTTGTTCTTGCAAATTCAGATAAACCCCTTATTTGGTGTGGTGATCTTAATGTAAGGTACAGTTCTGTTTAATTTTTTTTTTTCACTTTAGTTTGTGTTTTTATGTACTTGTTGTAGTTGACTACATATTTCTTTTTCTTTCTGTTACTTTTTTTCCCTTTTTCATTCCTTTTTTTTATCTCCCTTTTTGTTATGTTTGTAAAAGTGAGGATCATCGGATTGTTCAAAAGGATGAGTAGTTTCTTGATGTTATATTGGCACGGGCCGTAATGTTTCTGATCTCTTGCAGTTTCATTACTTCTGAATTTTGACGGTAAAAGATGACACTGTATTACACATTTGGAACTTGTTCAGGAGATTTCTATGATACTTATCATTTTTCTTAAATGTCTTCCCTGCAGTCATGAGGATATTGATGTAAGTCATCCAGAATTTTTCAGTGCAGCCAAGCTCAATGGTTACATTCCACCGAACAAAGAGGTAATATGTTAGCATGACAACAATATTTCTTTATTGTCAATCGACATGTATATACTAAAAACTACAAGGAGTTCATCATCATGTATATACTAAACTACCAGGAGTTCATCATTGTCGTGCATCTATAATTTCCTTCTGAAGATTGCCCGGTGTCGTCAATCATGTGGCTGGGATTCTTCTTCTTTTCCCCTGTTGGGCGATAAATCCCTGCTCTGAATTGCTAAGTTTTTTGCTTGACCTAGTGGCTCTTTTCATAGGCCGGATGTTGAACCCAAAGGACTTAAAGTAGATTTCAATTATAATTCAAAGGTGGTTATGCTGGGTGTGTCTTTTTAGAAAATGATGAAAGGTGATTATAAACTAAATGAACTAACTAAGATTACTAATATCAAATGACCTTGAGGGATAAGTCAATATATGCAAGATTTCGGGACTGTAACCATTGTGACCCATGTCCTAGGCTCAATACTCACAATTATGTCTGGGTTTCCTCATTATTAATTCACAGGGTTGAAAATACCTAAGCAGGGTTGCACGCCTCTACCGGCCTGTTCTCATTAATAGCCTAACTACATCGTTGAGCGGGGATAGACATGATTAATGAGAATGCTTTAATGTTATCTTCCTGTATTTGAATCGAGCTAGGTATATGGGTAGTTGTCACAGTTCTCTCATACACGAATCAACCTAGTTTCTTAGATGAACAAGCTCCCTATACCCCTACGCTCTATTCACTCCAACATCTCTCGAATTCAAAATGAACAACGGATTTACCCCATGGTTGACCAGACTATGAAGCATGGATAAAAGAGGTATAAGAATAATTAAGTGGAAACCCATTCATAAATTGCAAACATTAAGAACTAAAACATTGTCTATGGCTACAATCCCAGACTGTGGGAAGATTAGCCACTCATAACTGTTCCAAAACACATAAAAATGCTAAACAACGTTCAAGAATGGAAATCTAAGATGAAAAACCAACCAAAATAAACCTCGGATGAAGATCTTAATCGTGTCTGTTTGTTCCCGTCCAAAACCAGATATTTAAAATTAATGTTCTAAACTGAATATAAACCTAAAATTCCCGTTTCTCGCTTTTGCCCTTGCGTCATCAAAGTCCGGGACGCGGACTAGGCTGCTTTTACTGTATTTAATGCTGACAGGACAAAATTCTCTCTTTCTTCTACACGTCCGCGACGCAGATTTTAACCATTTTCCTGCTTCGCGCCTTTTTCTCCATGATTTCAGCTTGCACAGCTTCTTCCCAGGGTCTGCGATGCACACTTTTGCACTTTTGCTCAGCTGACTTATTTCTTCACTTAATTCTGCAGTTGTGTCCTTCATCAAACTCCGAATGTGAACCCGGACATGCGTAAACTGTACAAACTCCTGCAAAAACACAACCAACAAGCGCACTTGACCCAAGATTAGCAAAATAAGCCGAATTACACTAAAAACACCTAAACTCGATGGATTTATCCTCTGACTAAGCTCTATACATGGTTAATTTTGGCTAATTTGGCGTATAGATACACCTAAGATCACCTAGAGTGTTATCGATGGACCCATGTCTGTTTGCATGGTTGAAGGAATAGAAGTGTATATCGTTAAAACTGGCTACATTCACTTCAATTCCTTCAATCATGCCACACAGATATGGTTATCCTTATTAAAAAAAAGTGAATATTGTTAAAAACCAATTGTGATTATGCCCACTACCTTTGCAGTATATATATGTTTGCTAATTTGATTGGAAGTGAGAAAGCAGAGTGTACAGCCCTAACATGTTGAGTTAGTTTATAGTGGTGTCTCTTGTCACAGTCAACAAGCTTGAAACTTCCAGGAAATAGCTTTCAATTGCAAAGGCAATGCTCCAGGTGAACTTGATCAGTGGTGAACAGGTTTAGTATACTAGGGCACTTTAGAGAACCACATTGAAGGAACTTGGCAAAATGCCCTGTAACCTGGGGAGAGGGGATGCTCTCACCAATAATCACAATTGTTGAATCTAGACAGGCCTGTAGGATCTCTGGAAGAAAAAGAGGTTTTTGTAAAATGTTTTCACTCAAGAAAAATGCTCGTGAAGAACCGTTGCTCTTATGGAAAAAGCTTTCTGTTTTTTTTTCTGAAAATGTAATCTAGAAGTACCAGTAAAAGATGATAATCTCTCGTGTGTCTAATATGTGATACTTTTCAGTTGCCTGTATGGTCCTTATTACCACCAGGTGGTCGTGAAAAAAGCAATGTTACCATTAGTAAACAAGCTTTGTTTTTTGAAGATGGTTAACAATATCATATATAAACAAGATCTCTACACAAGTTGTGTAGTCACCCAGGCCAAAAAGTATTACAATAGGAAGACCTAAAAAGCTTTCTCAATGTAATGTAAAACATCAAAGATAGACTCTCCTTCTTCTAAGTATTCTTGTTTACACCAAAACTAATAAAGGAGTAAGCATTTCATCTCTAAATTCTGCATAAAGTTCCCTTTATCTTCAAAGCATCTGTAATTTCCTTCTATGGAGTCCACCAAGTACATGCAGGGGCAATTCCTCCATTTCACTTTCTGACTGGATAGTCTTCCTTCTCTATTCCAACTTATAAGAACATCAGTTGTGCCCCACCTGATGCCTCAGATTAATGAAAATTCTCCATAGCTACTGTCCCCATTTACAGCGTAAAAAGAGATGGTTGATTATCTCTGTTTGCTCTCCACATAAAAAAACATCTGGAGCATAGTTGAGATTCCCTCCTTGCTAGGTTATCCTGTGTTAGGACAGCCCATTTGCCAGTAACCATACAAAGCAGTTTACTTCGTAGGGAATCTTTACTTTCCATATCAATTTCCACTTTCCATATCAATTTCCATGGCCATCATTCCACCTGGTTGTTTGATCTGTTAAAATCTCTATAAGCTGATTTTACTGAGAATCTTCCTTGGCTGTCCCTTTTCCACACAATACAGTCTTCACTATCAGTCAATCCCTGAAATTGACCTAAGGTACTTGGGAACTCTGTCATTCTACTGATCTCCCAATCATTTAGGAGCCTTCTAGAGATGAAATTCCACCCATTGTCTGGCCATATTTCTTCCACAGTAGCTTGTTGATTTTTGATTCTTGCATAGATTGTAAATATCAGGATAACTTGCCTATCCAACTGTCTTCCCAGAAGGATACTTTTCTTCCAATTCCTACCTTGAAACTGGATCTGTTGAGAATAGTTGGCCATAAACTCATGATGGTTATCCATAACTAATCCCCTATGGATTATTCACTGGTTTCATAATCCACTTGCTTTTCTCCCCATACTTGTCTTTGATTACATCTTTCCGTAGAGGGATCTCTTCTGTGGAAAGTCCAATTCTACTTGCTTAGTAGGCTCTGATTTTGGGCGTTGAGGTTGCATATACACAGACCTCCTTCTTTCTTACTTTTAATTAAAACTTCCCCCTTCACCAAGTATATCTTCTTCTTCTCAGGGATTCCCTTCCAGAGAAAATTTCTTCTCATGGCATCAATCCTCTCGGCTACACTTACAGGCATGGGAAATAAGAATGTCATGTATGTGGGAATAGCCATGATTTTAGATGGATAGAATGCTTGCTAGACAGAACTCTTACTGAAAAAACAACACACCCGCAAGTCTGAAAGGGTCTTCTATAAGAAGAGAAGCAAACTTAAAAAGTTACTCCTGTTGATATTTCTTGGTGCAGTGCTAATATTCTGGATTATGGAAAATTGAAGGTTTTTAACTTTTCATGGCAACATCTGCTTATGTTTCCTGAATTTTCTTCCACGCTTGGCTGTTCCTCCTGCTAGATTGGATAAAATTTTATTGCGTATGTTCCAATAAGTCCTGGATGAGGTTGAAGCAGGACCTAGAATAATTTAAATTGCAATCATCTTGTGGTCATGTCTACATCCTGACTTTAAGCTATCATGCAGGATTGTGGCCAACCTGGATTTACCCTGGCCGAAAGGAGGAGGTTTGGTGCCATCTTAAAAGAGTATGTAGATCTATTGATACTTCTGAATTGCTTAAATATGTCATATATGATTGTGCGACATGAAACTAATGATTTGTTGTCAGCTATGATTGTTGCGATACTATGTGAAACGACTTATAGCTTCTACCAATCAACTTTTTTGATAATGAAAAGTGGTTACAACTTCTTTGGGATTATATATTCACTTATCTGTTGGTATATTTGTAACATTGTGTAGAAATCTGCAATTCATTTTTCCTTTCATTCTGTGCTGATGCTAGACATAACTAGTGCTTCTTTTGATTTGATTTTTGTAATCAAAACAAAAGCTAAGGCGAATTGAAGAAAAGGAATAGCTTGTATGTAGAAATTTCTATGTTTGTCCTTTTCCTTTCATCTTCTTTGGAATTCTCCTCTTGATTAATATTTTTTCCTCGGAATACTTTATAAGTTTCTACATAATGTCTCATAATTTAGACATAACTCCATTTTTAGATGAATCCCCGCACCCGTGTTTGTACCCCCAAATCTTAAAATTTAGATCACGAAGGATCCCACCTCGAGATCCACACCCAGACCCAGACCCGAGTTCGAGCAACTTAGGTTGGAAGCATGTATGAAGCCACATGATTGCATAATGTTGTCCAAAATCTTGTGGTGTTGGGTGATGTAAGCTGATGGAAAGTTAATTTGAGAGGAAATGATTACGTGGGAAAAAGCTTAAACTTGTTGCAAAAAATAAAGCTACTTAACCGTGAGTAATTGAAATACGAGGAAATAGACTATATGGAAGTGGAAAGCATAAGGTACTGGTGTTTAGTCTCGTGATCTCTTTCTTTCGAGTTAATTTTCCATCGGATAAAACCTTTATAATTTCATTCTATTGTCTGATTAAGTAATGTTATGTGATATTCCTGTTTCTCAGAGGAAAGCTAGTAGACGCATATAGATTTCTTCACAAGGACACAGACATGGAATGTGGCTTCTCATGGTCGGGAAATCCAGTTGGGAAGTAAGTGATTTACTGTATTGTATTCGTAAGTGCTTCCATGTAGACATTCTCTAGTAAAAGTGGCACTAGTTTGTTTTACCACCACCATGTTATTCGTTCTTATTCATTGGTCCTCTATACAAACTGATGGCGGTGATCACAACATTACTTACAGGTATCGTGGGAAAAGAATGAGAATAGATTACTTTATTGTATCTGAGAAACTGAAAGACAGGATTGTTTCATGCGAGATGCATGGACGAGGGATCGAATTGGATGGTAAGTAAGTTGATCACCAAATGAAACAATACATGAACCTAATGGCTGCCAAGAAATTGTCAAAAAATACATTTGTGACCTCAAACATTTAATACTCTGTGATCTTCATAACTGCTACACTCGAGCAGATTTTACTTATTCAGTTTTCATTTTTAGAATCTCATAATAGCATTTGTTTGTGTGATATGAAGTCTCACTAACATTAGCATCTTTCATGTATGCAGCTCGCGTTATTTTCATTAACTGTGTGTCTTTCTTCATGCCTGTTATTTAGCCGCGTATCTAACTCTTAATATGTTGTATGAACGGTAGGTTTCTATGGGAGTGACCATTGTCCAGTATCCCTTGAACTCTCTGTGAAGGATGATGCAGATACCAAACAAGGTTGAAATGTTCATGTTTAGACCTAGTGTTCTGTACTATATATTTCATGCTGAAACTCTACTTGCTGATCTTATTAGGGGTAATTTTCTAGTCCCAACTCCTAATCCCCTAGATTAGCCTAATTATTTCAGCTCTTGTTATTATGGGCATATATTCCTATTAATTTAATGACAATATTTGGTACACTGATTATGATGGTTTTGTTTTTTATAGTGAAATTTTTTGTCCTCCTTTTCCTTCCAAATTTACAGACTAGAAGCGTTACAGAATACTAGTACTCAAGTTACAAGTTTTATAATTAAAAACATTTTTATAGGGAAAAGAAGTTGTCACTGTATGTCAGCTTAGAACCTTTTCTATTCTTAGTTTTTTTTGTTAATTTGTTCTTTGTTTTTATTTTAATTCTAAGTGGAGGTCCAGGTTATCATTAATTAATCAAGGTTAGGACACCACTGATTATTAGAAACAATATATATTAAACTAGACAAACTGCAATATTATCTTTTCTAAATCCTTGTGATTTGGTCTTTTCTTGAACTCTGCACTAGCTACAACTTAGGGGTTCAACAGATAAGTTATAATTCAAGGACAATCTAATACTTTCTCTGTCCATCTTTATTTGGTCCCTATACTATTTTATGATGTCCAACAATACTTGTCCAGTTTATAAAATCAAGAGATAATTTTACACTTAGTTCCTAATTTATCCTTGTCATTAATTAAAATTATTTTTCTATTACATTTTTTAATATATTGCATTAATTATATTCAAAGGGTGATTTGGTAAAATTACGCCTATCATTTACTACTTCTTATTCTCTGTGTCAAGTCAATAGGGGCCAAGTAAAGTTGGACGGAGGGAGTACTTCCAATCAAACGGGGCAACACAGGATAAAATAATCTTACATTTTATCTTGGATTGTTATACCTTGTATTTCACACCAAACGACTCAATTAGGGTACATTGAAGCTTCGAGCTGCCCATCTTTTTTTTTTTTTTTTGAATTATTCTGGTAATAGACTGGCAAAAGTTCTTGGCAAGTCCAACTTGGATATCCAAAAGAAAAACAGAAGTGGAAACTATACAGATTTTTGCCACAATTTCCAGTGATTTTTACTGCTTTTGACATGCCTGATTAATTTTTCAGACATTAATTCAGACTTCAAAGCTCACTGGATATTTAATTAGTGAAACCTAAACGTATTTGGCTATAATTTCCTTATAAGAAGAATATTTTCAATAATTTAAAGAACCAATTACTCTGCTCTGTTGGCCACCAAAATAAGCATATTAGCTGATACCCACTTCCCCAATTAACACATTATACCAAATTAATTAGAAATATGTAATCTCACTATTAAAGTTTAATTTCTTGATTAAATATTAATATTTATGAATTATGACAATTGATTGCATCTAAAGGCAGACATGTTTGGTCTTGCAGTATTTGTCACGAGAAAATTATAATTTTATATTTTTATGATATATAACAACTTAGGAAAATATTATATATATAAACAAGATAAATAATTTATCATATATAAATAGATGCTTATATATAACTTAATAAGGTTAAAAACAATATTCATTTCTTGAGGTTAAAAAATTAAAGGTCGTATTTCAATTTTTATATAAATAATAATAATAATTATTATTATTATAGAAAGGCTTGATTATATAGTAATATTACTTAATTTTATTATTATAGGGATAACACAACTTGTGTCTTTTTCCTCGAAAAGAATTTACAGTAAAAAAAAAGTAGCCAGTATTGCCTCACCTGAAATGATGATTTATGTTATAATAATATTATTTTAAATTAGTAGAATTTCTTCAAATTTAATGAGGTAAAAAGCCAATAGAAATTTTCAATGCAAGTAATTAGTGGTCTCCTTAAATTGTAAAGATGGTCAAATTTATTTATTTATTTACTTTTGTTAGGATTAAGGAAAAGGAAAATGGAAATTACAAAAATAGGTAACTAAATATGGTAAAAGTTAAATAGTCCATCAATAAATTTATTAAGATTCTCCTAAATGATTAAATTTCATTTTTAAAAATTGACCATTGTTTTTTGTTAAACATTAGGTCTAGTACCCTTTTCTTTTTTAATTTTTTTTTTTATGAATAAAAAGGAAATTGATTGTTTTGGGTATTCAATAATTAAAAGAGTTTGCGGAGAAGAGATAAGTTGAGTAATAGCAGATTAGGTCTATAAATTCTTGATTTTTGAAATTGAACTCTCTATCTTGGGCGGATAGGAATTGAGAGGACACTAAACCCTCCCGATCTAGCTAGTCAGGAGTTTAGTCTTTCAAGATTCAATTTTTTCCTGAACCCTCTCGATTTAGTATTTCAAAATTCAATTTTTTCCTCATTCGGTCCCAAGAAACTGCTCCCGCTCCCGCTTCCGCTTCCGCTCTTATAGTAGGAGGTTTAAATCTTAACTCATCATTAGAAAAAAATTCATCTTTTTTTTAAAACTCCTAATGAAGTTCCAATCTAAAGTATAACTTAAAGTAATTTTTAACAACGGTTAATATTTTGACACGTGAAACTTATTCATTCTACGCGGGAACTCAATTAATGAAAAGGGCAAATAAATTTGCTAACTGATCCATAACTGATCTCGGAAAGAGGTCTTTCTTTATGGTTATGAAGTCGCTTTAATTGAAACACAGGTCGTTGATATCGTAAGTCAAACGGGCGCGTAAAGTGAGAACAGGAGTGCACCCAATGAAAAGTATAACGACTTTTGTTAACTCACCTTTAGAGGAAAAAAACCCATTTTTGATTTATACTCCTAATGTAACTCCAATCTGAAGTATAACGAAAGTAATTTCTAATAGTAACTAAATACTTTCACACGTGGAGACTTATTCATTTTACGTGGGAGCTCAACTGATGAAAACGGACAAATAAAATTGCTAACCGACAAATACCGAAGCGAACACAGACTAAAAATGAGCAATTCTTCACCCTTTTCACCTTAGCAAAGATAAAAACAAGTTATATATTTGAATTGATGGGTCAAAATAATTATGTTTGCAAGCTAAATATATAAAAAAATGTACTTTTTTGTATCAAAAATACTATATTATATATAATTACTGATTATTATTTTGATTGGCAAAATAGTGAATATAGTAAAACCATGGTGTCATTTTCAGGAGTGTGCTGTGAAACCCAAATAAAAACCCCACTCACACTTCATTTGTTTTACTTCTCCCCTGCTCTGCCCTTTTTTCTATCCTCTGTTTTTTTCTTTTTTGGCACAAAGAACAGAGGAGAAATAAACATATAAGCTCTAACTGCTAGTATAAAAAATACTTCTCTTCTCTTCTCTCTGCTATAAATACCCAAAGAGAAAAATGGGAGAATAGAGAATCTCAACACCCCTTTCTCTCTCCTCTCTTTCTCTCTCTTTCTTTCTTTATTTTCTTGAACAATGTTTCTCTGATAGATAGATCTTACATATACCAGAAAAAAGTGTTTTGATTAATGGCAGAGGCAAGTGGGAACATTGAGGTATTTACATGGCTGAAAACCCTACCAGTGGCACCAGAGTATCATCCAACCCTAGAAGAATTCCAAGATCCCATTGCCTACATTTTCAAGATCGAAAAGGAAGCTTCTAAGTATGGAATTTGCAAAATTGTACCCCCAGTACCTGCACCACCGAAAAAGACCGCTCTTGCTAACCTAAACCGGTCACTTTCAGCTCGGCCTGGTTCTAATGGTCCAACATTCACTACCAGGCAGCAGCAGATCGGGTTTTGCCCCAGGAAGCACCGACCCGTCAAGAAACCCGTTTGGCAAAGCGGAGAAACCTATACGGTTCAGCAATTTCAGGCTAAAGCTAAAGCCTTTGAGAAGAATTACTTGAAAAGGAATTCCAAGAGAGCATTGACACCACTTGAAGTTGAAACCCTTTATTGGAAAGCCACTGTGGATAAACCCCTTTCGGTGGAGTATGCAAATGACATGCCAGGTTCTGCATTTGCGCCAAAGAAGGCTTCTGTGGCAGCAGGGGGTATTGGGGAGGTGGGTACTCTGGCCGATACAGAGTGGAATATGAGAGGGGTGTCGAGGTCGAAAGGGTCTTTACTGAAGTTCATGAAAGAAGAGATCCCAGGGGTAACTTCCCCTATGGTGTATCTTGCCATGATGTTTAGTTGGTTTGCTTGGCATGTTGAGGATCATGACTTGCATAGCTTGAATTACCTGCATATGGGTGCTGGAAAGACTTGGTATGGTGTGCCCAGGGATGCAGCTGTGGCGTTTGAGGAGGTGATCAGGGTCCAAGGTTATGCAGGAGAAACTAATCCACTTGGTGAGTCTTATTGGCATTCCTAGTATGTGAAACTATTGATATTTGCTCAAGTATTTGTCCTGTTTTCTGTTTCTTGTCATCTGTACCATTAATTGTGAGAAGCAGTATGTGTCATTACCCTTCATTTGTGTAGTTGATTTGCCAGTAGTGGATTATGCAAAATTGAACTAAATTTGGAGGGGCCTCCTCTACACCTGGCCACTCTATGAAGCAACAGATTTGCTCAACTCTGTCTCTTTTTGCAGTTCACTGCAAAAGAATACAAAGCTCTGTTTTAACAATGTTGACAGATATAATTCTCTGTTGAGTCGTACATGGTTATTCTTAAACAAGTACTTTATTCTGTAACAAGTTTCATTGTTTCGTTTCTTTTTTATGATTGACCTGAGTTAATGTTAGATTAAAATCTATATATTCGTCATGTTACATCTTTAACCAGTATACACAGCAAGCTTGAACTCTATAGTTTTGTATTTTCTTTCAGTTACCTTTGCTACACTCGGAGAGAAGACCACAGTCATGTCACCTGAAGTACTGCTTAATGCTGGAATTCCATGCTGCAGGTGAAATACTGGTGTTTGCAATTTCTGTGTTTGTGTTATTGGTGATCTACAAATTAATATTGTTGGCATTGTGATGACCTCTGGGATTTTACTTGCTTCTTGTTCTGTATACATAAGGATTTTTTTTGTAAGCTTTTAAGCTGAATGGGTATAGGTTTCATGACAGAGAACTAAAGTGCAATAAGAAAAAGGCAGATAATGTATTTTCTGCTGGAGAAGACAGTTATATGGGAATCATTAGTTGCTGGTTTTGAGGAAAAACTATCAATAGTATTTCAACTATGGAGTGGCTTGTAGCTGTGTCATATGCGACATAATTGCTTTTAAGCCTTCTAATTGTTTTTCCAGTAAACACTATTAGATGAACGTAGAGACATCATCTTTGTGGGTGCATGATATATTTCTCTGGTGGCAAGACACCTTTTCAAGTCCTGACTATCCTATTTGAATTCAGGCTGGTGCAAAATGCTGGAGAGTTTGTTGTTACCTTTCCACGAGCCTATCACTCAGGGTTTAGTCACGGTAAGACAGTTTCTTTGTTAAATGTAATTATGTATTGGATCTGTTTGTTCCTATGTAGTTGTTGTGAAGGAAGATAATGACCTGAAAATGACACTTGTTGGGCTGTGTACACTTTTAAAATTTAGGATTTAATTGCGGGGAGGCTTCTAATATTGCTACTCCTGAGTGGTTGAGAGTCGCAAAAGATGCTGCGATCCGTAGAGCATCAATTAATTGTCCTCCGATGGTGTCACATTTCCAGTTGCTTTATGATCTAGCACTTTCACTGTGTTCAAGGTTTGTTTTCTTGCCATAGGTAAATTCGATTATGTTATTGTTAAATTATTGGAATCTTACAGTAAATTATAATAGACTTCCTATAAACCTCTCCGCAGGTTTCGCTTCGTAACACTAATTCTCTTATGGTTTGTGATATTATGCGTACCTCCCTTACTTTGGTTTATTTATGACGATTCTTTAACCAATTTATTATTGATGTAAAAGATTATCAATTTGACTAATTAATATATTCCATTGTTTAATGAATTCCATTAACATCTTTTTATAAAGAAATCATTTAAAATAAAAATGGTGATCTGAATTGGAGGAATCATTTTAACAAACATGTTTTAACAACTTCAGAAATATCACGGAAAAAGGAGTGAAACAGGAAATGAAAGAAATAATAGAACATACCTAAAATGAAGAAGGCTTCCTATGGAATAAGAAAGGAAACACACTACAGAATACCCCAATTTCCATTTCAAACAAACAAAAAAAAGTTTTGGAAAGAGGCTTGACGAGGAAGGAAGAAGAACAAAGAATTAGCATTCAAACTTCTGAATTCCTATGACCAGAACTTCCGTTTTGGTAAAAGAAATATATGAAAATAATAGATGTTGGAAATTGAAGAAGAGAGTTGTGCACATCCAAAGGTACGAGGATGACCTTGCTCTTGAGCCAAATGAGGGTTTGGTTAAATCATCATGGGACAAACACACTTCTCTCCTACGTTTCCAAGAGAGACACGGAGCAAAAGGATGGGTGATTATGACGGTCATTTTCCTTGTTCTTCCCTTAACGGCAAAAACAACCATTACTTTGCCTAGGTTCAGTTGCCCTAGTTCGACTAAATTAAATATGGTGGTTTGAATTTGCAGAATCTAAAAAAAAAGATGTTTTATAAAATTAATTAAACGAAAGAATATATTAGTAAGGGTAAAATAGGTAAACAATAGAATTTTCACATTAATGGTTAATGAATTAATACAAAAACTACTACACCTCAGTCCCAAAAATTGTTACAAAGAAATATAAACAAGGTACACATAGATTGTAAACCACAAGAAAAATTAGTGTTATGAAGCGAAACCTAAGGGGACGTCTCTGAAGTTATCTTGAAGAAAAAAGAAAAAAGCAGATTACTAGTATAAAGACATTCTATTTGTCAAGCCTTTAGTGTTATGAAGCGAAACCTAAGGAGACGGATCTTTGAAGTTATCTCAAAGAAAAAAGAAAAAAGCAGATTACTAGTATAAAGACGTTCTATTTGTCAAGCCTTTTTGGAAGGAGGAGATAAAAGGAAAATGACCGACATAGAAATTTCTCTATACAAACCATTCCATTTTCTTCAACTCCACCGTAGCTTTTGTTTTGATTACAAAAATTATTAGTATCCATTTCAAATTTCTCGGTTGATTTTGGTCAAAGTACCCAAAATTGATTGACCAAATAAGGTACCGATCCCAACCCTTAGGGGTTGGCCTGGTGGTAATAGACTTGAGCCTTGGGGTTTCCTCCCTTTCAAGGTCTCAAGTTCGAAACCCACTGGGTGCAAACAATTTCTGAGGGCCATCGGATTGGGTAAAACCTGAATTAACGTGGTGCACTTGCGGGAAACTCCTTGCTGAGGGCCTGTGCATCCCCCCGGGATTAGTCGGGGCTCTAAGAGACTCGGACACCCGATGCAAATCAAAAAAAAAAAAAGGTACTGATCCCACACCCATGTCGTATCAACACGTGTGTGGCACCGACAGTGAAGAGTCTGAGCAGATAGGTATTTTGAGGAAATGGATCCCCCATTCTTTTGTAGTTACCCTATGCCTGTGTCCGGCAATATTTAGGAAAATGTTTGACCTTCTAATGCTTACTAGGTCACCTTAAAAGATTAGGAAGTTATTGCAGTAATTTTGCTTTTTTGAACTTTTATTTCTTTAGTTTTAACAGTGACATTGTATCGCCATGGTTATTTTATGGAACCACATGTTTAATGTTCCTACCTATCTATGCAAGGAAATTAAACTCTATTAGGGAAGCTGATCAATGCAGTTCTGCTCATATGCCGATCCTTCATTTCTGTTTTAGCGTATTATAAAGGGGTTTAGGAGTGTAGATGGACAATGGTTAATGATAGTTTCAGGTTTTGTGCAGAAGTGACTCTGTCTTACTCTCAGTTTCTTTCTGAGGTTACCAGAATTAAGGGTGTTCTCCCACCCCTACTGCATGAAATTTCTTCTTGCCATTGCTACTGTTTCTTTCTGTAGCATAATCTCATATAGTATGGAGAAGGAAACTATTAAAAGACTGGATCCTTCCAGATGATTTCATCTTTTGAATATACGGTTGCAAGGAATCTTAAATTGAACTGGATAAATAGTAAGTTTTTTATTCCTGCATCTAGAGGGTCACAATTATATATCTTTGATTAAATCGCTGCTTCACTTGATTTTATGGTGGTTAAACCTATTGGATATTTTTAACAATGTCTTTAGAACATCATGTATGTTAGGTAGGGGTCTCTTTGTTGGTTTCTTTATCATCTTTAATCTTCTACTGCAGAGTACCAAAGAACATTAGAATAGAACCAAGGAGTTCTCGCTTGAAGGACAAGAAAAGGAGTGAAGGAGATATGTTGGTCAAAGAACTATTTGTTGAGGATTTGAACTCTAACAATTATCTTCTTCACATTCTTGGAGAAGGATCACCTGTTGTACTTCTCCCTCAAAACTCTACAGGGATTTCTATTTGCTCTAATTTAGTAGCTGGATCCCAGTCAAAGGTAAATTCCAGGTTGTTTCCCAGTTTATCCAATTCAGATCATGAGGTGAAGAGTACAAAAGATTTCGCATATGATGATCTCAAGCTAGGTAGGAAACAGGGGATGAAACAATTTGCAGGCATCTCTTTGGAGAAGGGAAAGTTTTCTTCTTGGCACACTGGTAACAGACTGCCAGACTCTGGCAGAAAGGATGATGCCCAATCCTCTCCAGATACAGAAGGGGTGAACCTGGACACAAGAGGAATGACTTACAAATGTGATACACTGTCAGAGCAAGGACTTTTTTCTTGTGCAACTTGTGGGATCCTATGTTATACATGTGTGGCCATAATTCGACCGACAGAAGCAGCTGCTCATCATTTGATGTCATCTGATTATCGTAACTTCAATGACTGGACAGGAAGTGTAGGTGGCGTAACTGCTACTGGTGGGGACCCAAATGCTGCAGAATTAGATTCCAGTTCAGGTATCTTCTTTATGAAATGATATGTCACAAATTATGCAATTTCTAATGCTAGTTCAGTATACGTGCTTTGCACGTATGAGCCACGTCAATTTAAAAATTATATATAAATAGTACTTGCCATTAACAAATATATTCATTTAAATAAAATTAAATGAATACTATTAGTTTGATGCAATAGTTTAGTCTATCGTGAAACAACAAAGATGCGAAAATCAATTCAATTGCTTATTAATTATTTACATAGAAAGTGAATTCTAAATAAAAGGTAATTCTAATCCAAAAGTGAATCTTGAAACTAAATAAATACAAAATTAAATAATAAATTAAGGAAAATAGTGAAATGACGATTTTGTCTAAAGAAGAGACTTTTAATGAAGGGCGAAAAGTTCAAACAACATTTCTAAGGGTCTTCACGCTTTTAATATAGTGTATAGATTTTAAATCATGTCCTTTTTTTAATCACATATCTGCTTGGCAGGACAAGTTATAATTAAACTTTATGTGTTGATTGCAGGATGGTTTGTTAAAAGGGCTCCAGGTGGCTTGATTGATGTCCCAGTAGAGTCATCTGATCGAATTCAGAAATTGAATGATGGAGGTGTAGAAGGGCTTTCAAGGACCAAAGTACGCAAAGAAACTTCTTCTCTCAGCCTGTTAGCTTTAGCTTATGCTGATTCGTCAGATTCTGATGAAGATGAGATTGAAGAAGATATTCCTGTTGAAGCTTGTGAAAGCAGACATACGGATTCTGAGGATGAGGTTTTTCTCCGAGTTATTGATCCTTACGGAAACCACAGACAAAAAAGAGCTGTATCTCAAGGTAGAAACTGTCAAAATTTTGACAATTCCTTTCAGTTGGAGAATGAAAGTTTCCCATCAGGGGAGTCAAATACGTTGTTAGGTAGGCCAAGCCATCAACTAAGATCCCATCAAGTCGCTGCGAAGTGTGTTTCAAATATAGGGGAAATAGCTCAAAACAATGCTGTTGCTCCATTTGATAATGGACATATGCAATTTACTTCAACATCTGATGAAGACTCTTTCAGAATACATGTATTCTGTCTCCAGCATGCTCTACTAGTAGAAGAACAGCTCCGTCAAATTGGTGGTGCACATATTTCTCTTCTTTGTCATCCAGGTGTGCTCTAATTTGGTTTCTGACTAAACAGCTTACACTTGCTGCAACAAGCTTTTCATTTTATATTTATGTTGTTGTAAGGCAAGGCTATCCAATGTTTATCTCCGGAGAAAAAATGGAGTTTTGGTCCCAGTTGCACCTGAGTATTTACTTATTAATATTCATCTGTTAAATGAGATAACTGATATGCATTCATATTTTTCCATCATGAATTTAAATATGAAGTGTAACAGGCTAACAACTACTATTCTCTAGGAAAGAAAAGGTTACTGATGAGACTTCATTAGGTAGTTTTGAGAAATATAAAAACCTATGCGACTGAAACATCCAAGTGGTTTATAATTGTAAACTGGCACCATGAAAGGCGAGATTGGAAGAAAAACAGCTTTTTATTTTATGTACTTAGGTAGCTGTAGTGTTGGTATCACCCAATTATTCTGATCTTGTGGTTAAGTCACTTGGTATGTTTCTTTTGATTATCCTTGACCCATCTTCAAATATTGGCAGACTATCCCAAGCTAGAAGCTCAAGCTAAACAAGTGGCTGAAGAGTTGGGGAGTGATCATTTCTGGAGAGAGATTTCATTCCGCGAGGCCACTAAAGAAGATGAAGAAATGATACAATCAGCTTTGGAAATTGAAGAAGCTATACATGGTAATGGGGACTGGACTGTGAAATTAGACATCAACCTCTTCTACAGTGCCAATCTAAGCCGGTCTCCTCTCTATAGTAAACAGATGCCTTATAACTTCGTTATATACAACGCATTTGGTCGTAATTCTCCAGATAATACCCCAGAAAAATTAGAGTATACTGGGAGAGGGTCAGGGAAGCAGAGGAGAGCAGTTGTTGCTGGGAAATGGTGTGGGAAAGTCTGGATGTCTAGTCAGGTTCATCCTCTGCTTGCTGAGAGGACTCCTGATGAAGAACAAGAACAGAACAAAAGCATCTCAGGCCAGATTAAGACTGAGGTGAAGTCTGAGAGACCACGTGAAAGGACTCCTACTGGTAAAACTGTCGCTACAGCTTGCAAAACTGGAAAAAAGAGGAGTAGTACAGCAGAAAGTAGGAATGCTTCAAATGCTCGACTAATAATAGCAGATGATCATGATGATTCTTTACTTAGTCTTGTCCTTCAGCAGCACCGGAAAACTAATCTTAGGAGTAAGAGGATTAAATATGAGACTCCTGAACCTCAAAAGGATGTTGATAAGGAGAAGAGATTTGGCTCACTCATTGATGATGATCCAGATGGTGGGCCTAGCACCCGTCTGAGGAAAAGGATTCCAAAACCGAGCAAAGAGTCGCCCACCAAGTTGGTGAAGGCCAAACCAGCTCCAACTAAGCAGCACGAAAGCAAGAAAGGAGAGAAGGGTCCCAAGGTCAAAATTCCTTCTGCAAATAGCAATGCAAAGAAAGAACCAGTCACGAAGGGTCCTAGAAGTAATACTGCTAAAAGGATGAAGGAGGAAGGAGAATATCATTGTGACTTGGAAGGATGCAGTATGAGTTTTAGCTCAAAGCAGGAGCTTACATTGCATAAAAAGAATATCTGTCCTGTCGAAGGATGCAAGAAGAAGTTCTTCTCACACAAGTATTTGGTACAGCATCGACGGGTTCATATGGACGACCGTCCTCTGAAATGCCCTTGGAAGGGCTGCAAGATGACGTTTAAGTGGGCATGGGCTCGAACTGAACACATTAGAGTTCATACAGGTGCACGTCCTTACGCTTGTACTGAGACCGGCTGTGGTCAGACATTTCGTTTTGTGTCAGATTTCAGCCGTCACAAGAGGAAGACAGGTCATGTTTCGAAGAAGGGAAGAAGTTGACTAAGGAAGCAAATTGTAATTGACATGACTGATGGAACTGTTCAGTTAACAGACATAGGGGTAGGTGTAGGTTCAAGTCTCGTTTTGTAAGTCTCTCTTGGTACCAGGTAACTCTCCTCAGTCAAGGTACCTCATTGGCCCCATTCATTGATTTGAAGTAGTTCAATTGCTTCAATCCTGTAAGAATTATTTTAAAAATCAAGGAATTTAACATTTGAAATTGAAACGTGGAAGTGGAGTCTTCTGTTTTTTCCATTTTCTCTCTTGTTCAGTTGCTGCAGAATTGAACTCTTTTATTGTCTTGTTTTGTGTGTTCACCACTTCACTCGTGTGTTACACAGAGGGACTCAAGTTCAATTTTATTTAGTCAAGTCCTAGCAACATCATTGGGCAATATTTTCTCGAGGAACAGATCTAGACATTCTCATCTTCACTTAAGGGGTCGTTTGGTACAAAAATGAATAACGCAGGGATTAGTAACGCAGAGATTATTTTTTATCAAGTGTTTGGTACCTTGCTTCCTATCTAATCTTGTGCTTGGTTTAAAACTCTACAAAAATCTTCTTTTCAATTATACCCTTGAATTATTATGAAAATTTCTATATATTTCATGTAATTAGATCAAAATAAAAAAAAATCATGATTTTTAACTAGTTAGGAGAATAATAATTTTATCATCATATTTGTTATTTTCTCACTTGAATATTTGAGAATAAATAATTGTGATCTTAATAAATTCATCACTAATAAAACACTAATTTTTAATTTAATAAAGATAGACCATCTATTGTTAAAATCAAAAAGACGGTAAAAATTGTAAAATAAACAATCTATATTAATACATAAAAATTTGGAAGTTGTAATTTTAATATAGTGTTTATATCTTACAAGGTCGCTCAACTTTGAGAATATATC
>JBCEWC010002842.1:0-32502 GCA_038996855.1 Solanum aculeatissimum | reverse complement strand
AAAATACTACAAATTATATGTAAAATAACAATATAATCCTATTCAAGTTTTTATTTATTTATTTATAAAGGTCCTATGTATAGAGATTCTATCACTAATTAGAACCCATGGTAAATTAGGATTTTCCTTGGCGACTACGACGTTTCTTGATTCAAATAAGGAAGAAGTAGAAGCTTATGAAATAAGGAAAATTTAGGAGTTTTTCCACGGTTAAAAATCCTTATTTTATCACTTCTGTCCATATATTTTAGAAGTTAACATTATAAATATAATTAAATAATAATTTAAAGAAATTTCTGTATCTTGTCACTAATGTTTCATCCAAGTTGCTATGGGCCACATCACAAATGAATGTATACTGATAGCTAATCATGTAAATTGATTTGTATATTAATAGCGAACTATGCAAATGAAAATACCAGCAACCAAACTACTTATCATGTTTGTATATTATACAAATAGATATGATACTCGACAATAAATTAATTATAGAAACGAAAATACTCATGACAAATAAAAATATAACTATGAGCTAATTAGGCAAATTGAACTAAGACGAGTTAGAGACAAATTGAGTTAAACAAGGCAAAAGAATTGGTAAAGTTTAAAGGGTGTGGAACCAAATCAATGTCCAAACTCAGGAAAGATGAGAGTTTCCATATAAGGAAAACCAAATCCCAATCCACCAATATCATAATCCTCAGGAAATATTGATCCACCACATATCATCCTAAATATATATTCGCTGCTCACCGTTTCTGGGGTCTCCCAAGTATGTTCACAAAAGCACATTAACACTTGATCATCTGAAAACGCATACGTCGGCATGATTTTATAAAACCCCCCACTTGGTATACTCAACCATTTCATCCAACTCCCATACTTTTTCATTACCCATAAGTTGAAATTTTTGTCATCCTTATAATAAACGCCAAGCATTTCTCTCAATACTAATACACCCAGATAAACATCAACATCAACTTCGAAACTCTGCAACTTTGATAGAGTGACCTCCGAGCTGACCATCTCTGGCAATGATATCTCTCTGTACTCCTCATCTGAAATATTAAATGAAATCACGCACGCCTTTGATAGGAAACCAAGCCAATGAAATGCCCCATCTGCAAATGCCAAAATTACTTCTCTACCCACCGGCACACGGCTATGTGTTTTACCCTCAACTCTTCTCCACGAACCATTCTTCAGTGCGAGAATTTCATTGCAATTTTTCTCAGATATGTCAATCCTGAAGATTTTATAGTCATCACAGGTAGAGTCATAACCCAATCCGTAATTAGATCCCCTATCTTCATCATCTTCCACCTCTGAAAACTCTGAAAATTTAGTATGGGCAAGTCGTATGGATTGCCGCGTGGAAGGGTTCCATAGGACTAATATGGAAGGCTGCTCAACAAAACGGTCGGTCCAAATTCCAATGAGAAACAACCCATCACAACTAGAAAAGAGTTCTAAATCAACAATCTCTAGTGGATTAGAATGTGAAGTGAAATCAGACATAGAAATATGCTCCATAACCAGGGATATAGAACAAGACCAGAAGTAATCCTCACGGTCATTGTCGAAAAAAAGCAATTTTTGGGAACTGGGTTGATTTTTGGCATGATTGAGATGCTTCTTCTTCAAATAAGATTCACCAATTAATGTCTTCCAAAATTTTGAGACACAATGGAAACGAATAAGTGACTTCACGGGTAGCCTGCTCAGAATGTTAATAAGTATTTCCTCCATCATCACCACAAAGAATGTGAAAAAAACATACCTTCTACAGTACAAGAAATACAACTTCATTCCTAATAGGATTCAACTTGTTGGTTTTCTCATTGTAAAAGAATTCCTTTTTTATTATTCAAAAACGCCTTCTTTTTTTACAAAAAATAAATAAAATTTTACAATAATGTCTTTTCTTTTTGGTAAAATAATAATGTCTCTATCGATAAATAATACAGCAACGCTTTTTCCTCTGATATCATGATATTATTTTATTTTTTTTAAAATTACGTTGGTGCTTTTTGATATTTTTAAATTCAATTTTAACATTTTGCGTTAATAATCATAATTTTGTGTATATAGAGAATTATGACTTTACATATTTTTTAGGAAATATCTGTAATTATATCGTGTCGCTAATTAAAAATTATTATTTTTTCACTATAAAAATTTCATAAGTATTTTGATTGAATTCATGCCATATCACCTAAGAGAAAATTTTAGTGATGAAATTATAGTAGCTATATGTCATATCACCTACCAGAGAAAATTGCTAGAAATTAAACATGAACGTACGTGTGCATTTTTTTTAATAAATATGCCAAATTGCCAATAATTGTCTTTTCTATTATTAGAAAAAATTAGTTTTGTTATAAGTGTTTTGTGCGTGATTAAAGCAAAAATAAATAAATTTAATTATAAATTTATAAATAAATAAATAATTCACTATAAAAGTAATTTTGATAATTATTTATTTATAAAGGTCCTATATATATAGATTATATCATTAATTAGAACCCATGGTAAATTAAAATTTTCCTTAGCGACTACAGGGTATTTTCTTGATTTAAATAAAGAAGAAGTAAAAATCTATCAAATAAGGAAGATTAAGAATTCCTTATTTTATTATTTCTTTCCATATATTTTAAAAGTTAATATTATAAATATAATTAAAGAATAATTTAAAGAAAAATGATGAAAAGACAATTTTATCTAAAACAAAATCTTTTAATGAAGGGCAAAAAATTAAAACAACATTTTTAAAGGTCTTCATGCTTAAGAAACAGGTATATACAATTAAGAAATAGGAGGAATTTAACGGATATATACCACATGTGACACTTGTTTGTTAAATAATTAGTGTAGCTTAGTTTGTTTTGTGCCCAAAATTCATACGTTTGGTCGCGGGTTCAAGCCTCATTTCATAACTTTTTTGGACCTTCTTTATTAAGTATTTTATATTAGTAATGACATTATTTTGAACATATATCATAAAATAAAATAAAAACTCATTGAAAATGATTATTATATATTTTTATTTTACCTTTTTTAGAAAAACTATAATAATATACATAAATTATGTTATACACATATATATGTTTAATATGGTGTTACATTATTTTTTTAATTTTAAAGGATAATACCGAAAAATTCTGCGTAGGCCACTGAAAGTACCTACTTTTTGAAAGGTAAAACTTAAAGAAATACGTAATATTAAAATATAATATTCTTTGCAAAAAATCACTTTATGGTATAATTTAATTAACTTCTATAATTAACCTATATGTATATTTGGCTCTCATTATTGAATTTGGATCTATTAGAAACATATCATTTTCTCAAATCTAATTTGTAAAATTTCATTATTATATTTAATTTGGCTCTTTGCAATTTGTCAATTTAAAACAATAATGAGTAATTATAAGCGCCATATAACGTTCAACTACCTACACAAAATGATAAAAATGTGTATAGGTTAAGAATTAAAATAGAGATCAATGAGTAAATAGTACTTGAGTGACGTTGTTGTGTTATATGTGAGATTCTTTTACTATGCGTGTTATTAAATTTATTTTGTATTTTGTTATTTTATTGTTAAATTATTATTTCTTTGCAATCTTGTTTAGGTAGCTTTTCTTTTCAAGTGAACATCTATTAAAAACTTCTTTATTCTATAAAAGTACAAGTAAAATTTATATAAATCCTGTTGTAATGACCCTCCAAGTCATTTCTTTTGCTCTTTGTTCTTTTTAGCTTTTAGAACTTTTTTGTAACGTTTTCAAGTTATTTATGACCTAATTTTTTACGGTCAATTTTAGCTGGAGACCTAATTTTTGACGATTACGATGAACAAGTATTTTAAACATGAACGTACGTGTGCATTTTTTTATATATATATATATATGTGCCAAATTGCCAATAATTGTCTTTTCTATTATTAGAAAGAATACAATCATCTTTGTTTTAAAGGAAACTTCTCTTGTTTTTACACCTAGCACAATAAAATATTGAAGGCACCTACTTTTGGAAGGTAAAACTTAAAGAAATACGTAATATTAAAATATATTACCATTTTATGTGTATAATTTAATTAACTTTAATAATTAACCTATATGTATATTTGGCACTCTTTGATTTGTTATTCTTTATTGAGTTGGGATTTATTAGAAACAGTCACAATATAAATAAAATTACATACACATCACTTCTTAAATTTGGCTTGTGAAATTTTATTAAATATGCTATTATTATTATTATTATTATTATTATTTAATATAGCTCTTTGTCATTTGTCAATTTAAAACCATGAGTATTTTATAAGCGACATATTTGATTGAAAATATCAGGATTGGGACAGGTCTCCAGATATAATGAATTTATTTAATTTTGTGTATAAGTTTCACCTACTTTCATGCATGAATTATTCATTTTCAATTTATTGTCAACGCTAAATTTTAAAGTTGGAAAACGAAATGTACTTTTAATAATTACTCTCATTATTAATTATCTGATTTTGACTTGATATAAAATTTGATAAAGTAGAAAAGATTTTTTATTTTTATAGTATTAAACGTATGTTGAATATATTAAAATTTTCTTTAATCTTGATCGTAATCACGTGCACGGAAAATTGACATTAAAGATTTAAAAAGAAAAAAAAAATTCTTTTTTAAATGGATTAAAAATATTCGGTATCATATAGAGCTGAACTTAATCCTCTGTGATACTTCATCGATATATTCATATCTAATCGGTATTATACAAGATGAGCACTAACATCAGCACACAAATTTTAATAATAGACAAATCAGGAGCGTGTTAGTTATAATTAATTAGGGAGTATAAATATAAGAAATTATATAACTGTGAATAATTTGCTTCAAGGGGATATAAACTTAATTTTCCCTTATTTTAAAATCTGAATGACATTGCTTTTGGTTAAAACTTTCTTCTTTTTCATAATTAAGACGCTTGAAAACAAATATATATATTTAGATGTTACATCTAGATCTGTGCATTGATTTAGTGGCGAAGGTGATTGATCGTGGTGATTATACGATTGTGATTTATAGAAAAACAAAAAAGTAGAGTATATATATTATACAACCAATTCGTAAGTGAATAATTATAACGACAGTATATATCTAATATATTTTTATAATTAGACATGGAATAACATTACAGTTTTATTGCGATTTGTATGCACTTTTTTGTGACTTTTTTAAAAAATAAATATATTGAAATCATACTTTCATTTAATAATTTTAAAAAATCCTCCTCCCAAACACAAAGCTCAATTGTCCAAAGAAAATTCCTTTAATTTTGCACAATTTACACTTCTGATCGATTCCAGCCATCCTCAATGGACTAGCTATGAAGGGGCCAAGCAAGCACTTCGGGTTTTAGTTGGTTCACCCCCAACCCACCCATAGTCCATTAGTGTGTAGGATGGTTAAATTGAGATAGATGCAGGGGCAATTCATTCCCGTCAATTGTAGCAATGAATGTTAAGTACTTGTAATTAATAGTTTGCAAGACTTTTAGAATAGAAATAAGTTTTTTCCTTAGAGTAAGACTCTTTGCTGGCATTAACTCAGAAAACAGAATTTATAGATATCTTTTATATCTTCACCGTCAATTATAGCGTTGATCAGGAATTACTATATGAAAGAAGAAAACCTTTATTATTATGCAAAAAATGATGAATGCCATGAACAAACAACGGTCCACCCTAACTATATGATGATTGATGTCGATCTCAAGTTTAATGATGGTGTACCCAGTGGCAAACCCAATATCTTTTTTTTTATCGTTATATTCGGGTACGGTAAGTTTTCATGCACCTCGACTAATTTCATGTGATATGTATCGCCTTTCACCATCAACAAGTACTAAATAACTCAATCCACCAAAATTAAGACAAAAGAGAAAAATCACCTAGCATTTTTGTCTTCCGCTACAAATTAATCTAATTATCCAATTATGTGTTGTGGGTTAGAAATGGTAACATAGTGTAATTCTGAAAAAAAAAAATACACATATCATCATTTCCTTCCAATAAAAGTTCGATCAGTAAAAGAAAAAACATAAAAAATATTTTTCTAACCGATATATATAAAGCTAGGGGCAGAGCGAGGTATGGTCAACAGGTTCATTTAAACCTTTTCTTGACAAAAAATTACACTAGTTATACATCATTAAAATTATCATTTATGTATATATATAGTCGATGTTGAATCTCCTTTAGCTTCATGTATTTATTTTTTTATATTTTAAACTTGTTAATAAAAATTTTGACTCCACTGCGTATATATATAGCATGAAACTCCCGAAAATAGTAGCTAGCTAGTATTCCACAAACACAAGTCTCTTACTAAATCCTGCAACCACACAAAAAAATAACAATAAATAAATAAATAAAAAGCTACAAATACCAAAAATATAGAATAAGTGAAGATATACGTACTTAGAGCAATTCATGTGTTCAGAGATAGGAAAGCTAAGATGAATATCACATATTCTAGTCATATCTTGAATCCGAGACTGTAGATAAGGACGATGATAGTGACTATTACTGAAGCCCTCAATGCAATAACAATACCTACGAACCCCATTGTCGATATATTTTACCCTTCCATTCAATATAAGTAAGTTGTCACAACATTCGCGCGTCGGGTTTGCAGCAATCCCATCGACATAAACTTCGCAATACGCAAAGCAAGCATCGACATCATCGCAGATTGCATCTTCATGGAGTATTTTGGAATATGTATAGTAATGTGGAGTTATTATTAGAACAATTGTAACATAAGCTAGTAGATTTTTCTTGGCTTCCATATTATTTGTAGTTACATTTAATTGGAAAGACACAATATTGGTAGCATATAGGTGTATAAATAGATTGTTGTTGAGGAGATTTATTAATTACATGTAAGTCCGTGAATTGTGGTTTGTAGTTGTGATTCATTCAATATGTACTTGACTTGCTAATAATGTTTTGAGGATTTTTATCAATAATATATCCATGGGTAATTGATTATACCATAAATTATAATAAAAAATAAAAACAAACAAAAATGAATAAATAAGTATTGAGGCTTATAAGAAGCGGATATATATCTCGTTCTTTTTTTTACAGGAGATTCATGTTCACTGCCGCATAATCTTCACCGATCTAGAAGTCAACAATCCAACGTCATATAATTCAATAGATTAGTTAAAAAGTTCAAAATTTCACCAAATTAAGAGAACATCCTAATCTTTACATGTATGACTTTGATGTCTTGTATTTCTTGAAAGAGTGATTCGATTGATGAGATTTGGTATAAAATTGGTGATCTTGATGAGATTGATATTCCAATCTTTTTTCTTAGAACATATTGATTTGATCCCTTTTTTTTATATAGCTAATTGGTCAAAACCACTAAAAAAATCTATTCAATTAGCAAAAAAAGGAGAGTGAGAGATCCGAATCTTTACTCTCCTTTGTATGATGAATAAGTTAACACGTGAAATATTTTTCTCTCTCTTTACACTTTTTTTACTATTTTTACCTTACTACACGCTATAAAATTTTCTTACACGTCTCATATTTTTCATACACGATACAAGAAAAAAAAATTCTTTTATATAGGTATTATATTTCTCCATCTTGTAAATATCAAGATGTATAATAATTTGAGATATATAATTATTGTATAATAGGGTAATTAATGGGGAGAACATGTATTAGTTATTACAAGAATAAGTGACCACTTTCTTCACTTAATGCGTCAACTTTTAATCAAAGATGAACAATGAACATAATGGAAGGGGCTAGAATTTGTTTTCCTTTTCTATTTTCTTTTAATCTTGAATTAATTAGTTAAAGTTATATGTTATTCTTTTAATTTATTTATATTTCCACCTGGATGCATTTCCCTCCACTGCTTTTCTCCTTCTTGATCTTCCTTCCTTTTCTTGTGTTTGCTTTCCTTTTTCCTTCCTCATCCTCTTTCTTCTTACATGTTCAACCATTAAAGTTTCACCATCTTCTTTTCTTTCTTTGCTACTTTTTTCTTTCATGTTCAACTATCAAAGTTTCTTCCAAGTTTGATTTTAAAATTCAGTATATTATAAATGTGTCTCAAGTGAATAATATATCAAAAAACTCAAAACATCG
This sequence comes from Solanum aculeatissimum, assembly GCA_038996855.1. Classification (NCBI taxonomy): domain Eukaryota; kingdom Viridiplantae; phylum Streptophyta; class Magnoliopsida; order Solanales; family Solanaceae; genus Solanum; species Solanum aculeatissimum. Next base: position 24,332 of record JBCEWC010002842.1, on the reverse strand, counting down.
AGAGAAGCTTATATCTAAAACTTGAAATTATTTATAGGAGATTTAAGTTGGTCGGGATTGAAAAAAAATATATGTATATATAAATATTGTATAAATTATGTATATGAATATATATACATCTTTAATACATTATTATATCATATATACACATTTATACAATATTAATACATAATATATATATATATATATAGGCCATTTTTGTTAAAAGTAAATAAATTATTACCTACAAAGTTACTAAGAAGCCCTATAAAAACTTACATATATAAAATTAAATAATTTTGGAATCCATTCACTCAACTCAATATCCACTATATCTAAATTTGAATAGTCTGTCATTAATTTAAATCACAAAGTTACATATATTCATTATACTTCCCAATACAAACTTCAGGATAAGAGAGAAAATAATTATATTTTCATTTATATGAGAACAGCTGTATTCTTCCTCAAACATTAGTTTCTTACTTTACCCTGCAAGCACCAAATTAAATTAAGAAAAAAAAAAACTACAATTGTTAGTTAATAATACTCTTCTCTGTTTAAAAAAAATTAAAACATGACCTAGTTTGTCTTGGCATGAAATTTAAGAAAAGAAAGAAGACTTTTCAATCTTGTGGTACTATATTAAAGTTATGTTAACCGTACCAAAATGCACTTTAATCTTGTGGTCTTAAATATGTCACTGCCACATGGAAAACTGAAATTAAAGTTTTACCAAAAAAGGAAAGTAAGTCATTCTTTTTAAAACGGATGGAGTACTAAAGTCATATCTAAAACCACCTGCAAAAGGAAAAAATTAAGAGAAAAGTATTTAAAACACTCCTAAACTTGACACAAATTATTAGTTTCATCCTCGAACTATTGATAATGTTAAAAACACCCATCTACTTGACTATCTGAACTTAAATATGTCCCCGATCTTTTAAAAAGAGTGAAATACGTCCCTAAATTCTTATCAAGTTAAGGGTGTTTTTAACACTTGTGATAGATCAGGGATGTATTTTAGTTTAGTTAGTCGTAGTTTGTGGATGAAAGTAATAACTTGCGTCAATTAAGTTCAGAGATGTTTTTAATATTTTTTAAAAAAATAAATAATTAAGTGAAAATAGTACGTACTTAGAGCAATCCATGCGTTCAGAGATGGGGAAGCTGAGACGAATACCACATATTCTAGTCATATTTACGATACGATACTGAAGATAAGGTCGATGATAGTGACTATTACTGAATTCTTCGATACAGTAACAAAACCTACGAGGTCCATCGCCCACGTGTTTCACTTCTCTATTCAATGCATTTAACATGTAACAACATTCGCGCGTTGGATTCTTCGCAGTCCCGTCTACATAAGCTTCGCAATATGAGAAGCAAGAAGCGACATAATCGCAGACCACTGTATCACGGTGTATATTGGATGTATAACATGGACTTATTATTAATACAAGTGTTATGAAAAATAGTAGAATTTTCTTGGGTGCCATGTTGATTAATTGTTGTTACATTTAATTGGAAAGAATATAATATTGGTAGCATGGTTTTATAGATTATTGGTGAGGAGATTTATTGATTAAATGTCCGTGAATTGTGGTTTGCAGTTGTGATCATTCAATTTGGATGAGATTATTATAGTTGATACGTGTGATTAAAAAAAAAAAAGATTTTGTATAATGTGAATGTGATACAGTGGATGGAAATGCTCCTTAACCGGATTTCGGATTTGAGTTTTAAGTATAGAAAAATTGAAAAATCCTTACTAGGTAGTGATTGAATTCTCCCAATAAAATTGTATATGACACGAATTGCAAGATGTTTTTTCGCATATATATATCAAGTTGTATTTTGGTTCCATCATAATGCCATTTTGTCCTTCTTTAAAAAAAATTAATTTAAAATGTCAAATTAAAAATAATCAATAGAAAGTTTATTTTGTATCTAGTATTATTTAAATATATAAATAGCTTTAAATATTTTGTTAAAATTTTTAATTATAAAGCAGAACATAATATTAAGGAGTTTTACCAATATAAATGCAATTAAACAAAATTTGTTTAATACTAGCTAGATAAATTCATTGAATTAATGAGAGATAGTTTGATAAATGTAGAATTTTGGAAATATTATTAGCTTGAACAAATTCACTTTCTGCTTCTACTTTTCAAAAGCTTAAATAAATATATAATAAATGCAAAGAAATGATTAGGTCTTAGCCACATATTTGTTACCAATAATACTTTTGAAATTTATAAATCAAATAATCCTTACAGAATTTGCAATTTTCTTAAATAATGAACCCATTGTAAGAGTGAAATTAATTAGAACGAAGTGACCAAAATATGACACAAATAATTGCCTATTCAATTTTTTTTATTTTTAAGAATACAATATGAGATCTTGATACAAATAACCAGCTAAAATTATCATTTTCTTAGTTGTATACATTAATTATACATGAATATACACTAATTATGACATGAAGTATATATATTCATAAGTCATTTTTAATTTAACCAGTTGGGTGGACGGCAAGCACAATATTTTTCTTTTTTAACATAATCATTACTTACTACTAAATGAACTCATTCAACCTCAAGAAAAATGAAATAAAACAAATAAAAGATGGATTAAAGGAAGAGAGAAATTAAAGGAGAGGAAATGAAAGTACTTAGAGCAGTCCATGTGTTCAGAGATGGGTAATGTAAGATGAATACGACAAAATATATTAAGTTGTTTGATTCGGGACCAGAGATAAGAAGGATGATAGTGATCAACGTTGAAATCATTGATGCATGAGCAATATCTACGAACCTCATCATCTTTGTATTTTACGTTGCTATTCAATATCATTAAGTTGTCACAACATTCCTCGATTGAAAATCCATCAATTTCATCTACAGATTTTTCATAATATTCAGCGCAAGCATTCATATTTTCACGAATTTCATCTTCTTTAAGGAATTTGAATGCATTGCGTTGACTTATAGTTAGTAACACCAACACAAAGGCAACAAAAATTAGTAGTAGATTTTTGGTTGTCATTTTTAATTTGTGCTAATTAATTGGATTAGTAAGTAATTAGTAGAGTTTTATAGATTTTGTATAAGAGACTATACAATTCATTAATTAGATGTCTGTGAATTGTGATCTAATTTGCAGTTGACAGTTGGGATAATTTAATTTAGATGAGATTATTAAAGTTAAATGCGTGACTAAATTGATTTCTATTGTTTAATTAACTTGTGTTAGGAAATAGAATGCCAAAAGTGAAAAGCAAGTTTGACTAGTCGGTAATTAATACTTCCTCCGTCCATCTTTATTTGTTCGCTATATCATTTTGAAATTTTTAATAATATTTATTTAATTTATAAAATTAATAAATAATTTATCATTGCATATCTATTTTATTCTTTTTATTAAATATTATTTATTTTTCAATGTTTAAATAATTTATATTAAATAAAGTTGATTTGATAAAGTAATTTGTGTATCTGTGTAAGTTTTCACTGACTGGCTGGTAAAGTTGGGAAAAAAGTGCTTTCAATTTCATTTAATTTGATGTGTCAGGAATTTTCCAACAGAAATCTTAATTTATTTTTAATTTTATTATTTTGTTATTGATAATTTTTTCCTCATTATCCCCTTGCTATAATAAATATTTATTTAAGAGGAAATCAGGTTATAAAGAGGCTGATTTAAGGTTCAAATTTAAGGTTTTAGGCCCAATAAAGGTCAAATGCTTTAGTAAAAGCTTCCACATAGAGTAAATTTCATAAATGATAAATATATAAAATCTGTTTCATAATTATAGTTTGACTAATTATATTTCGTAATTATAGTAATATTTATATAATTTGTGTAGCATTTATATAAGTTTGTATAATTCGCTAGATGGGGAATTAAGCTAGATGAATATTGCACATTTGTATTCCTTGTATTTTACGTTGCTATTCAACTCATAAATTGCTATAACACTCTCGAATTGTATATCCAGTAATTCCTATTAGATATTTTGTAATATATAGAGGTCTTAAATTGAACAGACTCATCTGTTCATGAAAGAACATGACTATTATGAAAAGTCATTTGTTCATGCAAGAACATGACTATTATAAAAAGTCATTTGTTCACTAAAGAACATGACTTTTATGAAAAGATATCTTAATTTGTATAAAATAAGGACTCTCTAGAAGAAGTTTAAGAAAAATCTGCAGTATATACACGGGTTTTGTTAGAATGTTGTATCTTAAAGGGAATTATTTGTATTTTTCTCAATATATATACGGACAATATCTTTTAAAAAAAATTAATTCTTCACGCCTTAAAGCTATCTTTTTCTTCAATTATATTTCCTGTTATTTTTCTATCAATTCCATCTATAAAACCTTCACAATATGCAAAACAAGCATTCACATTTTCACAAATTGGGTCTTTTTAATGTATTCTCAATGCATTGCATGGACTTGGAACAACAAATTTCTTATAAGACGTTTCATAGTAGATAGGAAATAAATTATTTAAGGATAAATAAAATTAATTAATACAACGTTTGATTGGTAATTTGGAAATCATCATAAGTAATATATATATATAAGTTATGAGAGATTTTACGAACGTATTATTTTATGCAGGGTAAAATTTGAAATAACTAATACAATGAAAACTGCATAATTAATATCTCCATAAAATAATATATAAATTTACTCATAAATAATAATTTCTACATTATTAATACTTGCATAACTCTAACCAGCTACCAAATGCTCCCTCTCTTATAATGTACCACTTATTTCAATATAATTTTAATATGAGAAATTATTTTAGGAAGGGCAAATCAGTCAAATCATATTGAATGATCACAACTGCAAATCACAATTTACGTTAATTAAACGTCACACATCAACTATAATTGTCTCATCCAAATTGAATGATCACAACTGAAAATCACAATTCCCGGACATCATCGACCTATATATATATAAAATCTATAAAATTAACATTGCTAATTACTTTACTAATCCAATTAATTAGCTCGAAATAAAAATGGCAACCAAATATCTACAAGTTTTTGTCACATTTATTATGTTGGTAGTTCTAATAATTCCATGCAATGCATGCAAAGATGCAATTTGTGAAAATGTGAATGCTTACTTTGAATGTTGTGAAAATTTTGTAGCTGGGATTACCTCACATCCAACCTCTATGTGTTGTAACAACTTAAAGGTATTGAATCACAACGTAAAATACGAGAACGATGGGGTCCGTAGATACTGTTCATGCATCGTAAATTTCAGTAATAGTCACGATCATCCTCCTTATCTCCAACACCGAATCGAACAACTTTATGTATTATGCGATGTTCATCTTAGCTTCCCCATCTCTGAACGCATGGATTGCTCTAAGTAATTTTACAAACTCTCTTAATTTCTTTTGTCCATATCTTTTTAAATTTTATTTTGTTTTTTTAAAGGTTGTGAGTGAGTTCTTTTAATATATATATTGTTAGTAACTAACACTTTTTTCTTATTTCTTTTTTATTTTTTGTTTGCAGGCTTTAAGTAAGAACTTGCATTTGAGGAAGAAGAGCTGTTCTTTGGGGTCTAATGCTGTAGTAGTTGAAATATTTGATAAATGTAAAGTTAAGAAAAATAAATTAATAATCATCATAATACATTAAAATTGCTATTTAATTTTATTTATCCAATTTAAAAATAAAAAGACTTTATTTATCATATATATATTTGTGTGTGCATATATATATACACACACAAATATATAAATATAATTTTAAAAGCAAATAAATTTCAATTAAATATTGATCATAAGTCATAATTATGTGGCAATATAAGAAGATTAGTTAAAAGGATTCCAACAACTATTAAAGAATGATTTAGCTAACAAGATCTTCTCAAAAAAAAAAATTAAATAAAGAACATCCAACATCAAACTTTTTATAACATCGTTATTTGTTCAAATATTTTTTTATTATCGTGACAAAATATACTTATAGAGAAATATATAACATTAAAATAATTTCTAAAAGAAAACTTGAATAGTGAAACGTTATTAGAGAAAGTTCTAACTATAATCTCCATTTAATTTTGGTTAGCATCTGTAAAAGGAAAAAGAATAAAAAGTTTAGCATCTGTTCATATATCATATATATGGACTCAAAACGACAGCGTTTCACCTTGGAAATGATCATAATATAGCCGTTATAAAGTGGCAACGGTCAACAAGAATATCATATACTATTTCAAAGGAAAATTCGACCGTTTATTTTTTATAGCTCTCCCGCTCCAAAGTACCAGCAAAAATTATCAACCATTCTTCCACAGGCGCACAGAAGAAATGGCGGATGGAAAAGATCCTAATTTATTAGTAATTGATGAAATTTACGAGTTTTCAGCTCCGCGATTTTATGATTTCATTAATGGAGAGACAGAGGATGATATGCGCAAAGCAGAGCTTTGGTTTGAAATTACTAGTAGTTATGCCCCTTCTCGTATGTGTTCTTTTATAATTTTGCTGCTTGTTGGATCTTTCTGTTAATTCTTCAGTTAACTTGAATTTCACCTTATTGGTGAGGAAAATTGTGATCCTCTGGTTCATTTCTCCGTTCCATACAAGTACAAGTCAGAATAGTTGTTTTAATTCGACTTACATTTTATATAGTATCACTTCAGTCGATAGACACCAACGCTGAAATTATTCATAAATACATATTTGGTGGAGAATACAAGTGAGAGTTACTATGAAAAATTAGGGCTTTTAAGGCTAAGGGTAATTTTAGGATTGCTTAACCTCCAAATTGGTGCCTCCTTTTTTGCAATTTTAATTCACTTAATTTGGCTTTGTTTTTTAGATCCTGCAGTATTATTAAATGTGATGGATTATTGAATATATTTCCCTATCATGGGTTTTAGTAGTTGTTGTTCAAGGGGATCTTAGTAGCTTAGTTGGTTGGTTATGTGAACTTATCAATTCCCCCACCTTGTAAAAAGAAAGATAGCTGATCGTTGATTGTTATTTTTCATTGAAAAAAATGATTGGAGGTAGATGAGTAAGGGATCCACTCCAATTGTGGTGGGCTTTGTACGTGCTGGTGATTGTTATTTTTGTTATAGACTAAAATTTTTGAAATGAAAAATTGATGTTTGGTTGCGTTCGTTGTTTGATTTTGCAGCTTTTATGTCAAGAATCAAGATTAATAGGTCAGTACAAGTTGAGATCCCATGCGATTTTACTGAAGGCGAGAAGTTGCAGAGTAATACAAGGTCAATATAGTGCAAAAGAAAATGTCAAGATTCAGATGATACAAATGCCAGCTTTATTTTAATGTCATTTAACCATCATGTTCTTACTCTTTTCGATGCACTGACGGAGTTCTATCTGAAACAGGCCTGCAGCTGAGGTTAAGGAAGAAGTGACACCAGATGAGAACAACCATCCTGCAGCTGAGGTTAAGGAAGAAGTGGCACCAGATGAGAACAATCAGCCTGCAGCTGAGATTAAGGAAGAAGTGACACCAGATGAGAACAAGCAACCTACAACTAAGGTTTTGTCTTCTGAGGACAAGGAAGAGGTGACACCAAATGATATGATCGGAGTAGAACTTACTGTCAGTCTTCCCAATCCGGTACTTTCGCATATCCTGTGGTAACTGAAGCACCATTTCCTAATTTGATCTTTGCATCTCATTGTGCTTGTTAAATTTTACAGGAATCTGTTGAGAAACAGCCAAGTAGTCAAGGTTAGTTACCAGAGCTTGTCATTTTGATTTGTTGCTTTAGTGTTTTACCCGAAAAGAGGTTCTTGTAGAAACAACCTCTCTATCTCCACGAGGTAGCGGTAAGGCCTGCCTGCATACTACACTCCCCAGACCCCACTACATTGGGTATCTTCTTGTTGTTTGCTTTTGTGTGTTGCCCATTTTGCGGAGAATTGCAACTGCTAAGGCATCATCTGATTATAGTAACCTTCTTGTACAGAAATTTGCACCCCCAGACCACCACCACCAATGTCTAAGAAGATTGACCCTAGGAAGACTGATACAAACAATCAGAAAACAACAAAGAAAGTTTCAAGCATGCTTAGAAATCCTTCAGCATTGAAGCCAAAAACATTGTCTGTAAAGAGCGCTAATCCTGTCAGTGTGAGAAAGTAAGTGATGTGCTGCTTCTTGGCACCGCAATTTTCATCCTGTCCTTGTTCTTTATGCCATCTTGTTTTCTCCTCCAAGTTATTTTGGTCGATGAACTTTATTTGCTGGCACAGGCAAGCAATCATGAGAAGTGCTGTTGGGACGCCCAATTTTGGTCAAGAAAACCAAGCTATAAAGAGGCAAAAATTAGAAAGTGGAAAAGCCAAGCAGGTAGTTTATGGTCTCTGGAAAATGCAGAATGCTTCAAGTTGTTTTATCTGACCTCACCGGAATTTTGCTTTTATTTTTTTGCCTCTCGAATTGACAGATTCTGGATGTCAAGCCCCAAAATTTGCCACACAAAACAAAACCTGGAGCCAATGGTTCCACCTCTTCGGTTGCCAAAATTCGTAAAGAGGACAGAAAGGTTTCCACTTGACTACATCTTCCATATCTTGCATAGTATACGAATCTCAGCATCTATCTAACTTGGAGTTTACTGTTTAAGATGTACATCCGAGAACCAGCACCACAGTTTATTTCAACAGCAGAAATGATGAAGAAGTTTCAATGTAGCACAAGGGAGATGTCTTTGTCTTGCATGAGCAGTTCCACTTCGCATGTAACGACTGAAACTATTCACTAGTTCTATTTTTCAAAACCTTTTTAATCTTTCAAAATGTTATATTCATCACCAAGGATGATTGATGCAGAGGAAGCCCAATAAACTAACATTAACTGCACCGAAAGAACCCGAATTTGAGACTGCACAACGTGTCCGTCCAACTACAGTGAAGAGTTCAGCGGAGCTTGAGATGGAAATGATGGCGAAAATTCCCAAGTTTAAGGCTCGCCCACTGAACAAAAAGGTTCTCATTCTATAGATAATTTTGCGTCCTTAACCTTCTGATTTTGAATATTTTCTACTGATCTTATCCACTTTTTTCTTTTGTAAATTCGCGAACAGATCTTGGAAGCTCCAAATCTACCACCATTACCTAAAAGTACACCACAACTTCCCGAATTTAAGGTATGGTTACCTGGATTATGAAGAGATTAGTACACGTCAAGAAAATTCAACTGAGATCTGTCACACTTGTGCAGGAATTTCATTTAGAGACAATGGCCAGGGCGAATCAGAATGTGGAAACATCTTCAGCCTTATCCATGGAATCTACTCAGGTTACTAACTACAAAATGGTGGTTCCTGTAAATACTTCAAATAAAACAACTATTAACTTGCTTTCATGCTAACTAATTTAAACTTTTTCACCACAGAGTCATCAATGGAAGCCACATCTTACAGTTCCTAAATCACCTGTTCTGCAAACATTCGTTAGAGCACGGCCTATACAGATCAAAAGCTCTGAAGAACTTGAAAACGAAGAACTTGAAAAAATTCCGAAGTTCAAGGCTAGACCTTTCAATAAGAAGGTAAGACAATCACCAAGACCTTCTAGACTATCAAAATTGGTTGTGTTGCTGACTTTTCCGAATTGTTGTAGATTTTTGAAAGTAAAGGAGACCTGGGAATGTTCTGCAACACAAAGAAGCACGTGACGGTGCCTGAAGAATTTCATTTTGCCACAGATGAAAGGATCCCACCTCCTGCTAATGTTACTGATCTCTTTGATAAGGTTCCATCAGAATATCATCCTTCTTACTATTATACTTCTCCTCCTAGTTTAACATTTTCCTCACTGTACATTCTCCAATTTTCAGCTTTCTTTGTATTCCGAACCTAGAAATGAAAAGACTATACCCAGAAACACCAGACCAAATCCTTTTCATCTCTACACAGAGGTGTGTATATTTTCTGCATTGTTTGTGTTTTTAGTCTCTCTTATCGATATGCTCTTCATGACTTAGATTTTTCTTAAATCCAGGAAAGAGGAGCAGAGAAAGAGAGGAAACTATTCACTGAACTTCTACAGAAACAGATTGAAGAAGAGAGGTCAAGAGTTCCTAAAGCAACTCCATATCCTTACACAACTGATTACCCTGTGGTATGTAACACACCAACTACTGTAATATCTGTTTTGCATGAAAACCTTTTTCTACATACCCCTTTTGATGTGAACTCATTTCTTATGTTTTCATTGCCAGATTCCACCAAAACCTGAACCAAGGCATTGTACAAAACCAGAACCTTTCCAACTAGAGAGTCTGGTCAGGCATGAAAGAGAGATGCAGAGGGAATTAGAAGAACGGCGAAGATTGGAGAAGGAAGAAGCAATGATGAGGACTTTTAAAGCGCAACCAGTGCTGATCGAGTAAGACCCCTCAAAGAATGAATGACTATTTATGAACTATCTTTTCTTCTAGTGAATCTGAAAGACAAATAATGCTTAAATGTGTAGGGATCCAATTCCAGTTCCTGAGAAAGTACGTAAGCCCCTCACTCAAGTTCAGGAATTTAATCTACATGTAGATCACCGTGCACCAGATAGAGCTGAGTTTGATAAGAAGGTAAAACTTTTGTCTTTCGCGTGCAATTTTCTCTAAAGACAAGCCTATTATAGCCAGTCATATATTATGAGCTGTTGTGCAGATTAAGGAGAAAGAAATGATGTATCAAAAATACAGGGAGGAGGCAGAAGCTGCAAGAAAGGTATATATTATATATAAACTGTGGTGTTATTTCGAGCAACGCTAGTTAAGTGATTAGACTTATTCTTAATGTGTGGATGCATTAGATGGAGGAAGAGATGGCCCTGAAACAACTACGAAGAACTTTGGTGCCTCATGCAAGACCTGTGCCTAAATTTGATCATCCTTTCCTGCCACAAAAGTATGTAAAATTCATGCTACTAAGTGTTTTCTTCTTTTACACATTGGAACAACTGCTGATGAACCTTTTTTTCTCACACACAACACCACAGGTCTTCCAAACAAGTGACGAAACCAAGATCCCCCAAACTGCTGGTTCTTAAAAGGCAAGAAAGGAGAAAAATGGTGTGTCCCTATGCTGCAGTTTCTAGTGCTGCCTCCCAGATGAGGTGAAGATACGACGAACATTTAATTGGTCTAAAAATCTGGGAGGGGAATGTTCAAGAATCCTTGAACTCCATGCTTGGAGTCACAACGTGCACAATGTATACATTGAAAATTATCCATAAGATTTGTATACAGTGAAAATTATCTATAAGGATGTGCACTTTGTATACTTTTAATATATTAAAAATTATTTTCAATACCAACATTCAAACATGACAAGTTTATAGAACTCCAAGACACTTAAAATGAGACAAGCATAAATATGTGCACTTTATTCTTTTTGTTGGTGTATAGGGCAAGTGGGGAAAGCAATGGTGGGACCTATGTTGGTGGGGTGGGGTTGGGGGGCAATGGGAGTTGTAAACCTTGGAGAAAAAAACAGGGAAGAATTGGAAAAAGGACAAACATTTTTATAATTCTGCGACTCTAAGGAGATAAAACAAGAGACATATTCAGAAAGATCATAGGCCAGAACTTTAAAAAACTAGCAGACTACATATCAATTCAGGGAAAACTAGCAGACTACAAAGTTCCTAAATGTTGGAACACCATGTTCCCTGTTTTCTTTTCTCCCCTGCACTCATCTTCTACAAAGCTGCTATATCAGCTGAATGATCTTCATCATACTGCAGAATTCTTCTGCACGTACATAAACGTCTGAAAGAACAGTGAAAAAGTTGTTCAGGTGGGACACTAATGGAAACATCAACAAACATAAAAATTTGAAGTAATCCAATTGGACTTGATTACCCATTTGTAGCTCCAACTCACCAGATTCTTGTTGAAAGTACAACTGGAACTGATTTGTCCCATGGTATCTTGTCTTTCTAAGTGTTCCAGAGTAACATTGGAATCATTGACTCCTTGAGGTAGCATATTTGCTGCATCCATTAAGATAGAATGGTCAATAGTGGAGTTGCCAACAGCACTGTTGATAGAATGGTCAATAGTGGAGTTGCCAACAGCGCTGTTGATCTTTACTGCCAGTAATTCAACATCTTTGGCTTGCGATTTTGTCTCCTGAGCAACAAGCTGCATTCAAAATATCATTACAAAAATTGTAAATCGAGGTAAAATGGAATAACCAACAGCCAGCAGTTCTATGGAAGCAATTCCCAGTGGACAATATTTAGAGGTAAATAACCATAAAAAACAAACTTGTATCATCATTATTGAGACATCAAAGTTGAATAAAGAAATGCATATCCATGTGATCAGCTATAACTCTGTGCAGAAACAGAAAGTTAGAAATTTGTTTTGCAGCAGCAGACAGCTTCTAATCACTTCTGTTAATTAGGTCACTAAGGCCTCCATATGAATATGTTTCAGATCTATTTTTGACAAGTTTAGTGGAAAATATTTCCTTTTTTCTCTTAGTAAAGTATGACGAAAAGGAACTCTTACTTCACAGAGGTGTCCAACTGATGTGCTTGGCATGCAGCAGAGATGGGGCTTTTGCAGACTTGGTGTCGCTTGTTTGTCTAATGGAATTATCTCAAGATGGACATTAAACTGCAAAATAAGAAGGGTGAATTACGGACAAATGACCATTGAAAGAATCACAGCAAATGAGATCTGATACAGAAGAGAAAAAATTATCATTCTTGATTGAATAAGAAGAAAAAGCATGTTTAGAGAATCTATACCTCATTATCATTTGCTCGTGCACTTTCAAGACTATCAACTAACTTGGATATTCGAGTATTACGAGCATTTCTGCTACCACTGCCACTGCCATGTCGACCATGGCTTCGAACACCACCTCTTCCCCAAGTAAGCGTTTCAGGCTTCAGTGCAGGTCCAGGAGAATTGCTTAGGGTGACTCTGGGTAGTTGTACTGCAGTTTCAATGTGTCCACCATCTGGACTCGCAGCAGAAGGAGAAGTCTGGGTCGCCGGTGCTCCTTTGCTGCGCCTCCTTGGTTTCCTGAACTTGGTTTGTGTTCCACGCTCATCCTTAAGGGGTGAATCTTTGATCTCATCTTGATCATCATTTTCACTCTCATTTGGATCAGATCGCTCAGGTTCTGTGCCCTGACTGTTTCTTTTTCTTCTTGAATAAGCATGATAGCTGCGAGGTGTTCTTTGTGTGGAGGGAGAAGCTATGTCTTTACCGCCTTTGCGCCTCTTAATTAATGCTTCAGATTGGCGTTGAGATATTTTCGCAATGGATGCTTGAATCTGTCCAATGAAACAAAAAAACATAAGGCATGTACCAAGGTCGGTGTCTTGTCCCCAATATATACTGAAGTGTCAACAGAAAGAAAAAATGCATAGCTACATCCATTTTAATTAACAGTTTATTCGCACAGTTATATTCTACTGGGTAAAGCATTAAAGTGTTTATTCGCACAGTTATATTCTACTGGGTAAAGCATAAAAGTTAATTGGACTATTGGATAGGCAGATTATAACACCTGAAAACACATGATATCTATTTCATTTTCAGATTCTCTAACTACAAGGAAAACATAGCCTTTTTAAAGTTGTTTTAACATGTGTTAGTAGAGCACTTGGAGTCGGTCACCAACAAGTTTAACGCACTGAGATCTTCATTTTCTGAGAACGCAGGATGTGCTTTGGCCACAGTAAGCATCTTAGTTTCAAAATAAGTGTTCTTTATAGAATTATATCTTTTAGATCTTAGTGATAAGGGGGAGAAAACAGAATCTATTACATTGCACAGAAAATATAATCAACAGATTAAGATCTATTAATTCACATCTATCTCCAACATGCATGGACCTGCAATGACTAAATAGAACCACCTCTATATCTGTGTTCTCTTCCAGTAACAACCTTGAGATATATATGCTTGCTGTATGCAAAAGAGGATGCACACAAACAAGAAGTACAAATGCACACATGTCCATTCAAGAATGAAGATAAGAGATGCTTCTTTGGCTGACCTGCTTATTGATTGCCCGTTCCTCGTCAAGAAAGACAAGTTCCTGAAACAAGATATTCCACAAATTAGCAGGAGACAAGTTCCATCAAAAGGGAAGAGGAAATGAATGCATGCCTCTAGTGGTTTTGCATTTCTTTTTTTCCCCTTAGCGCCCTTCTTTTTCTTATTCGAGGGAAGGGGATTCATTAAGCTGCACAATATTAAAATTAAGGAGATACCTCTTCTTCGTACTTCTCAACATCTGGATATATTGCCCCAATTAAGGTATCAAATCCAGGATCATCTCTCAATGATCGTCGACTAGCACAATGTATGCGACAAGCAGGGCATTCATTATTCCTGTAAATGGGCAATTACAAGCAAAATCCATAGTTGTCTTCAGGTATTCTTGAGTTCTAAGGACTAGTATCACAAAACTAATTTAATGCATTATATACCCAAGTCTCATTGATTTATCTATGCATTCCCTGCAAAAACGGTGTTGGCATCCCATCACAACCCGAGTTCTCTTGATAATACCTGTGCATGCAGTGCAGAAACCCAATAGTTAAGAAAACTGTTGCACTTTATGATCTTCAACCAAAACAAACCAAATTAGCAATCAAATCTAGTAGTAAGCAGTGGAACTCCAGTGCAGCTGAGATTTATTCTCAAATATGAAAGGCATTAAATGGGTCATGCCAAGGTTTTTTGTGGAGCTATAAGCTTGATGGAACTACACAGGGGCTTCTGACAGGCACAAAAAAAGTGGCAAGTTATCCCAGCTTGCATTTGGTGGGAGCATTTAGAAGGAAAGAAATAGAAGATGTTTTGAAGATACGTCTAGTAATGTGCAGAAAATCAACATGTACTGTCTATTTTATTTCATTTTTTGGTGTAAAGAAGAACTAGTAAAAGATGCGGATACGCTGATAGATGTCATATTGTAAGAAGAACAAGGATAAAAGTTTTGCTTTCTTCTGTACAATTGGTTTTCAGCACAATCTTTGCTTAATACTAGTTACCATCCCCCCCACCCCCCAAAAAAAAAAAAAAAGCTTTGGCGCAGATTGATTGATGTAGAGCACCATAGAGACTTAAGCAAGAACTGAAAACAAAAACAATTGGATCCTCATAGTGCATAGAAAAAGGTAAGACCAGGAATACAACTTGGTTATTGAGAAGATAATGTCATTTTAGTTGTTCGTGAAGTCAACCAAGTCCAAAGGGCAACCAGCAAATACTGACGAAACAAAAGAAGCCAATTAAAGCCTGTGTTTGGTGTTTTTTTCCTTTTTTAGTAAGTTTTTTTTTTAGTAAGGTATTGGTAGTTTTGCTTTCCCATGCTTTAGCAAAAATCATGAAACAGCATCACTTGCTGTTTGAAGAGAAAAAAAAAAAGAAAAGTTACTGTTGAAGATACTGCTGATAAGAAAAGTTCATATGATGCTCTAGTTGGAAGACATAGAAAGGATAAGAAAATGAAATTTTTCACGTGTACGGTGTACTTGCTGAATAGTCAAGTAGTATCAACTTCATGATAATAGTACGTACAAAGAAATATAATTAGGAGTTTATCCCTCTGATTTAGAATAGAGGTGGTTCACGTCCCTGCATGTGCAGCTTTACGTGGCTTCAAGATTAGCACTCAGAGCCCAAGCGGAATTCCTTGGTGCTTTGGTTGCAGTTTTGTTTTCTTTTCAGATTTCCATTGAGGTTCTTCTCCTTATATGATAGAACTTCATTCAGAATGGAAAGCAGAGGCACTAATTTTAAAGCGTGAAGTCTAGTCACGAGTAACTGTTTGCTTGTAAAAAAATTATTTGCATGGCTATACAACTGTATAATGGGTTTGCCGAAAGTTCACATACACAGTGTTGCTTACATAATCTTAGTACTTCCCATACACATTTTTAACAAAAACCAATATGCCTATGCTTGGACAATAACAAGTGTGAAAGAATTTGATATGCTGTGACATAGACAAGAGATATCATCCAGAATCATCGGCTAAAGTCCTCCCGCAAGGGGGCCAACGAATACAAATAAAGGGGATGCTTTGAGGAGAGAACTCTTGAAAAACAAACTAATGAGTAAAGAGCGAAGTTAAATGGTAAAATCCACAAATATCAGAACAATTTTGGATTGAATAACAAAATAGAGAACATTAAACAATATAGAATGATGTGAAAGCAAATATACCTAGACATATAGGACATTCTAGATCTTTACGAGCTTGAAATAATTGTGCGAGAAAACTTCTCTCATCGAAATCCTTGCAAAAAACTCGAAGCTGTAAATATTAAAATATAATAAAATAAAAGAACAAAGAATACCTAAGCATATAGGACATTGTACATTGGTGCGAATCTCAGATCGTGACACAGCGATCAACCTGCAGACAGGCAAAGAAATTTACAAAACCGCATCAAATACCAGAAAATGGAGATAATGGATCATGCAGATCATTATACCAAGAAGATGATATAGAAAAGACATCGTCTAGAATCTCATGATAATCAACAAGATCAAAAGGTTCTAAATTTTGGAGAATAACTTCTGGAAATTTGTACAGTTTAACTTCAGTTCAGTATGCAAGATGACAACCTAATTGAGCATTATGTCATTCATCCGCTAGAGTCTTACAGTATGGCAAAAATATTCCCTGCATGTTAAGTAGTGGTTTTATATAGGCGAAAAGTAAAGCCTGCATAATTTGTATCTGTTATGGGCCCATCTTGGATTGAGCAATTGTATACTCTGTAGAAGCTTTAGCTTTTCCCTTTCAGGTGTATCAGTTTTATCTGACAATTGACAAGCATAGAGAAAATGGAGTTTCCACCAGGAAAACCCAAGGTCAGGCAAAAACCCTTACCCACCCATTATCAATTTCAAACCAGCTAAACTACCGATCCTGAATATTACTATAGTAAGAGACTCCGTAGAATTTTTTATAAAGGTGATTTAAGTTTAAAGAAACATCATGACCAATAAATGTGATCTGACTTAGAAGAGGACAAAAAGAATGATGAAATCCAATAGTCTCTCACACCTCAAAGACAACAAACGAAGAAAGTTGGAAATTCTTTATGCACACTTCTTGATAACTATAGAAAAGGTTCCCTTGAGCTAAAGATTGCCAAAAGCTACTTCTTTTATTCCTTTGCAACAACAACTGCTTAAACAGATCTTTAGTGTCAATGGCCAAAAAGGTGATACTGCTAACCATGGACCGAATGGCAACACTCAAAGGAAATATTTACAAGAAAATAGTGTGCCACCTTATACTTCATAGTAATCATCTAGCAACTGGTTTTTCATTACTAAGGAAATACAACAAAAGTCAACAGGTAATTTCATTGTGAAAATCCAAGGATTCTTGAGCTAGTAATTTTCACTGCAAAAGTACAAGACTTCTGTAAGTCCAATTACATTTACCAAGGATGTTGAGACAGTTAATTCCTCTCACTACAAGACATATACACTTTCCAATAAGATATCTTACACATATACTACATACAATTTCGTTGGTCATGTTAACATCACGATTGACACAAACCTGACCATATAATTCATGAACAACTATACTATTGAGCATTATGTAATTCAGACTCACAAGTCTTACAGCAAGAAAAAAGTATTCCCTGCATGTAAGGGCAAAATTTTTTATCCTGCATCGCCAGATCCAGTGATGTAATAGGATAACGACTGCACCGACCTGGTGAATTGAGACTAACCTTAAAGATAGTACTTACATCCTTATAATCTTTAAGGTAGTCTTTATGATTGAAAGAAGTTTTGTTAAAAGAAAATTTCTGGTTTACACCACTGCCCCACCCTCACTCTTTGGGCAAGTTCCAGATATATAAATTGAGCATACAAGTAAATTTGAATTTACAAGCAATGCATAACAAAAAAAGGATAAAATGTAAGTTATAAAAATGTATTCTTTATAACTCAAAAAGCAATACCCCAATAGCATTTCCAAATTCACAATCAATCTACTTATAGAAAAAAGTCCTCCGAGAAGTCCAGATATTAAAACTAACGACCGCATGCAGAAATGATCACTTGCGCATTAAATCAAGCAGCATGAGTGCATCAGAAATTTGGCCAAACTCCAAAGTAAGAATCCCATCACTTAAAACAAAGTTTAAAAATAGAAATTCTGCATCCATCAATCTTCCCTTACTCAAAACAAGAACTATTTGGGTTGACCCAAATAGCAAAAACACACCATCTGGACTCAAACCCACTACGGAAAATGATCCAAAGGTAGCAAACCCAGCAGTAAAAGAAGACGAAATTAAACATGCAGATGAAAAAAAAAACGAGAAATTACTCATCAAAGTCTTCTGGGTCAGTGCCACTTCCATCAGAATCTGCAACAATCAAATCATGAAACACCAAAAATCAAAAAGAGGGAACAAAATCAATTCACGATAGACAGAACAGACGCGCATTCGTATAACAGCAAAGCAAAAAGGTGAACACAGATTTGGAATTTGGGTACGTAACCATCATCAGGAGACTGTTTATTCTCCTCTAGATCACCATCCTCCTCCTGGGTTTGGGCTTGCTCATCTTCCTCCTCCTCCTCAACTTTTTGCTGTTGCTCTTCCATAGCTCGGCGGAATTGTTTCCGGCGACGGTGCTGCTGCAGCTGCTGCTGCTGTTGCTCCGGCGAGTTCTCATCATCCTCCTCGTTGCTGTCATCATCTTGAAAATTGGAACAAAATCGTTTCTGGGCTGGCATTTTTTCTGTATCACCGCTACAGAAAAGAGAAAAAGGCAAAGCTTTCTGCAAAATGACTTGGCTGTATCTATTTGTTTGGACTGGAAGAAGAAAACAATCAAGAAAGAGTAAGCAATAAACCTTTTTCACTTTGTACAAAAAGAGAGAGAAAGAGAAAGGGGCTCAGTGAAGAAGAGAAGAGAAGTGGACTTGGATGAAAAAAATTTGGGTGTCTTTTATTAAAAACACACATAAATTCTTACATTTTTGCAACACTTCTTCCTTTTCTCATTATTTTTTTTCCTTTTGCTATTGAAGGATTGAAACTGTAACAGACTCTAAAGTTTATGAATATAAAATATATTAGTGACTTAGTTTATTTATATAGGGTTTAAGTATAATTTATTAAAATTATTAAAATTTATATATTTATTTTCGCCCTTAAGTATAGATGTTTGAAATTTATAATAAAAGCGTCTAAATTTTATTGAGGGCTTTTTTGTCTTTTAAACAATGTCGGAAGTAAGTTCATGTGTGGTAAATAGTGATACAACGAGGATACGATAGTATGTAACGCTCAAGACGCTCTTTTTTTATTTTTTTATCAACGTAAAATATTGCCGTTTAGAGCATGCGTAAAACGTCGTCGTTTAGAGCATGTATAAAACGTCATCGTTTAGAGCATGCGTAATGCGTCGTCGTTTAGAGCATGCTTAAAACGTCATTGCTTAAAGCATGCGTAAAGCGTCGTTGTTTAGAGCATGTATAAAATGTCGTCGTTTCGAGCATGCATAAAACGTCGTCATTTAGAGCATGCGTAAAACATCATCGTTTCGAACATGCGTAAAACTGCGTCATCTCGAGCATGCATAAAACGTCGTCGTTAGAGCATGCATAAAACGTCGTCGTTTAGAGCATGCATAAAACGTCATCGTTTAGAGCATGCATAAAACATCATCATTTAGAGTATGTTATATTCATACGGTAAAATATTATCATTTTTATTAATATCAATCATTTTGTATGATGAATATATTTACTAATTATTCTAAATTTGGTGTCAATAAGCATAAAATTATTTCTCATAAATGGAGAAAACGAATTTGAAATAGGGATAGGTGCATTAACTATTTCCACACTTACTTTTGATAATAATTTTGAATAAAGTATCTGTGTATTTTACCATCTTCATACTCTACTTGTAAAATTATATGTTCGAGTAAAGTCATGTTTTAAGATTTATTGATATAATTTGTGTTAGTTACTGAGATCATGATTAAATATTTATAAATATATTATGAATTTTTTAATAATAAATAATATAATGTTTAAAGCAAATTTAAGCACTACTCTTGTTTAAATTAGTCAACTTTGATGGTAAATTAGTTGATTTTTCCTTTTGTTATTCTCAATACAATGTAATCTAAAAGTATAGAGAAAATATAGTCGAAATTATTATATGGAGCTACCCTTGTTTAAGGAGAGTCAATTGCAATTGACTACCCCGTTTCATTCAACTCTTTTTCCTTTGGAATGAGGATATATCTAGATATATTTAGAAGGTATTTTTATATTTATATTTTATTGCTGTAATTTCATTTTTTATTACTTATAATTTATTTTAGTCTATGACATAATTATTCATTTAATACTATCTTCGTTTCATATTATATGGATATATATCTATAAATATTTGTCTCATATTATATGAGCACTTACTAAGTTAGGATAGAATTAAAAAAAATCATTTTACCCTCACCATTAATTAGTGTATTAATGATTTTTTCTAACTTAATTTAATGTACATTGATATAAAATGAAGGGTAAAATGGTAAAGTCTATTAGTGTATTAATAATTTCTTAGTAATAGTGTAAAATGAAAAGTGTTCATATAATATAGGACGTAAGTAGTAGCATTTTTCATTTAATAGGGTAGAGACTCTTTGAGAGACTCGTCCTTTTGTCTAAATCAAAAGGAAATCCTTTTTTTTAAGCAAAGGAAAGTCATTATCTCCTTTTTGAAACAATAGAAATCATTTTCTTTGAACAAACGATTTTCTATATTGAAGGTATTCTCTCTGATTGTTAAAAAATGTGTTTACTTCTTCTTCAACTCGTGTTTTTCTTCCTAGCGATGTAGTTTTAATGAATTTTGTGTTTTTTTAAAACTATTTTCTGTTTCTACAGTTGTTCATGATTTTTGTGAATGTTTTCTTCTTCGATTTCGATTGTTCATGATTCTTATAAGTGTTTTCTTCTATGATTTTAGTTGTTCATAATTCTTATGAGTGTTTTCTTCTTCGATTTTTTGTTAAACTTATGGTGTACAGTGAAGTTGGAGGTGAATGCAACAAAAAAATTGAAAAAAAAGGAGTTTGATGGTTATTTTTATGCTTGGGTGAACTACGTGATGATTTTTTTGTTGGTTGGAGTTATTGACAATCTAGTGATGATGTGGTGATGGTGATTCACCGCAGAAGAAGAGATGAAACTCTGAAAAATTGTATTAAAATTGTATTACATACAGACAATATTTGTAATACAATTTTAATTTAATATTATTCATTTTTATGAATTCGATTATTGTTGTTCTAACAAATATAATACATTTCTTACAATATAAGTTAAGTTAAATAGTATTGAAATGTGAAAATTCATACATAATACTTATGACACATTTCTTCTAAAAAAAATTAGTTATATATTTTGTGCGTGCATTGAAATATGCCTATAATATGTTGAATTCAAAATGTATTATGATTATGTTTTATTTTTTCTCTTATTAAAGGTGTTAAAATATATTATTGTATTAAAAATATATTCTCCACATGTATTGAACACATGCATATAATATGTTTAATATATTAAATTCAAAATGTATTACCATTGTCGTTTATGTTTATTTTTTTATTAATAATGTGAAAAAATATTATACTCGAATTTCAGTCATTCAAGAACTATTAAATTAGTTTATGCGTTAATATATAAAAATTGTGTTATAAAGTAATTATATATGTATTCATATAATACAAATTTAACACATAAATAATTTTGTGATGAAAGTTTGAGCCGTTGAAAATTTATTAGAAGAGAAAAAAAATACAAAAAAGAATGGAAAAAGAAAAAGTTGCAAAAAGTGCTGAAAGTCTGAAAATTTATTAGAAGAGAGAAAAAATTACAAAAATTGATTAAAGAAAGAGAAATATTATAGAAACTAATGAAAGAGAGAGAAAATTGATGAAAGAAAGATAATTGATTGGAAATTAGTGAAGAAAGAGAAATAAAGAAAAAATTTGTCATTCTTTTTTCGGCTATTTCGGGTAAATTTTTTTTAGCTATTTCGGATAAAGGGTAAAATTTGTACTAAAATTCGTAATTAATATTATATAATATATTATTTAAGTAAATGATCCTTTTCAGAATTTAAAGTTTATCAATTTTGAATTTGTCATTTAATAGATAATTTGCATTTTTAAAAAATTTATATTATATTAAAATTGAAAACGCTAAATTAACGTTAAATTCTTAAGGGAAAATTTCATATATATATATATATACAAGAAAAAAATAGTTTACAAAAAAAATAGTTCATTCTTTTTCCTTTATAGAAAATAGTTCAATAAGATCATGAACTCAACATAGGTTAGACTCGTTTTGCTCAAATAAGTCTAAGTCCAAAAATTTTGCCTTTTAAAAAAAAAATTTGTAGCATTTTTTTAAAAATTATTTTATTATTTTTTTGTCGTGGTTTTTTATATAAAGAAAAAGTTTTTTTTAAAAAAAATCATGTATTTTTATGGCAACATTATTTTTATTAAAAAAATATTTTATTTTTATTTTATTGCGGCTTTTTATATATATATAAAAAAACCATGTTTTTTTTTTCATATATCAATATTGTATATATGTATATAAACATATATCAATATTGTATAAATAATTATGTAATGTATCCCCATTGTATAAATTATGTATAATCATGTATCAATATATATAAATAGTATGTAAACATGTATCAATATTATATAAATTGTATAAAAACGTGTGTCGATATTGTATAGATAGGTATGTAATGTATCAACATTATATAATGATGTATAATCGTGTAATAAATTTGTATAAATAATTGTGTTATGTATAGATGTCAATGTTTATTTGACTATCATGATTTCCACCTTAATAAATAGAATCATAAATAAAAAATAATAAATAACATAAATATTTATTTTGTTACAAAAAAAAGTAAAACAATCATTAAAAAAAGTTTTAAAAAGGCAATAAAAAAATATTTAAAAAACTTTTTAATAGTACAACGAAAAAAAAAAAAAGAAGAAGAAAGATTTATATATGTATGATGCATTTTTTTAAATATAAATATAGTGTTTAAAATAAAAATTATTGGGTTTACCCAAATTCATATTTGGTGTTGCAATTTTGCCCTGAAGTGCACATATTTAAAATCGATGGCCTAAAGTTTCAAAACTTTTTTGTCTTTTAAACAATTGGTTAGAGTATATTGTGTTCACACAAGAAAATATAATTATTTTTAATATCTTTGAATGATAAATGTATTTACTAATTAGAATTTGGTGTTCACTATTTTCATACTTTTGATAATTGACATGTAATAGCCTATATCAAAACAAGGGCATATATGTCATTTAGTTTTTATTTTTTAAAAAGGGATAATTACATATATATACAAAAAAATAAAAAGTTTACAAAAAAAAGTAGCCAATGTTTTATTTACATAAAAAATAACCCAAAATCAGTGAAACTATACATGACTATACAATATAGTTTGTCAAAAGTTATAGAAAATATACACTACTATACAATGTATATTACTTATACATGAACTATACATTAAATATACATTATGATACACAAATATACACTAACTATACATGCCTATACAACGAGGGCTATTTTCTTTTGTAATTTTTAAAGTTTATTGTCTCTCAATGTAATTTGCTCTTTTAAAAAAAGGGACAAATTGTTTGGTTTCTTATTAAAAGGAAAAAGCAATAAAAAATTTTTTTAAAAAAAGAACAGAGAAAACTGGGCTTAGCCCATTTACACGTGAAAAGAAAGAAAAAAGGGCTAAAACATTAGTAGTTTTAGGAGCTGCTGTTTATATATGAAAAATTAAATTATAGTCGCATATAGCAAAAAAAGTTATATATATATAAATAAAAAGTTTATAAAAAAATAGTCTATATTTTATTTACATAAAAAAATATTTCCAAATCAGCAAAACTATACATGACTATACGATATAGTTTGTCAAAAGTTATAGAAAGTATACACTACTATACAATACTAGTTTAGTGTACGTGTGTTGCATGTGTGTGCCACGTCAATATTATTAAATTGAATACTATAAATATTTAAAAAACTTTAATATTGTCATAAGAGTATACATTTTTAATTATTCATTCGATGTTCAGAATCCGAATTGAAGTCTTAACTAATTCAAATTTAGACTTGACGAACCTCATCGTGAATAACGCTCTCTACCAAGATTTTTTTCATACCTAACCTACACAATTCTAAGTAAATGGAACAATAATGGAT
>JBCEWC010002841.1:0-32507 GCA_038996855.1 Solanum aculeatissimum | reverse complement strand
GACTGATGCATACCCCTAAACCCCCATTCCCTTACCCCTCCCCCCCCCCCCCACTCTCGCCCCCAAATTTTTTAAAGATTTTTTTAAAAAAAAAAATCACACACAATTTTTTTTAATGCAATTAATTTTTTTTTATTATGAGTGGGGGATCTATGGGTATATATGGGTACCCATATTTTATCCATTTTGATCATATTTGTATGAACTCTTAAAATAGATCAATCCATATTTACCCATTTTGAAAATATGAGTGATCCATTAAAATAAATATGGGTTAAATAGACTCTTTTTATCTTATATGGGTTAAAATTGACACCCCTAGTTGTATTTATCCTTCAATACTATTTTAGATGCTCTTGTACTCATGACTCTAGGTTTTGGGAGATTTCTTATGTTATATGAGTTGTTTTCGCTATATTTTATTCGTTTTTAGTTGCGATTCGATTTTGGGTCGTGACAAATTTGGTATTAAAGTTTTAGGTTCTTTGGGCTCATGAGTCAAGAGCAAGTGTCAAGTAGAGTCTCGTGGATCGGTGTATAGACATCCACACCCATCTGCGGGAGGCTACGGGATACTTTTTAGGAAAGACGACTTTCACTTCTTGCATCTATTCGTGCGTTTCTTTGTATTACCCACTTTGGAATTTTCTAATCTACTCCTTCTGCGTGGATGCCGTCTACCATACAGGTCAGTTTAGTCAGCATGGCCAGTTTAGTGTACCCCCACCTCGTGATAGTGGATTTCAGAGATATGGTCATCAGGATCAGGCAACTCAGGCAGCTTTTCCATCATCTGACAGTGGTGACAGGTCTAGGCCTACTCATACAGGTCGAGATGGTTCTCTTGATTCAACCAGGCATGGTGTTTCTTTGACACAGTCATCTCAGGGGCGAGACCTCAGGGCTTGTCATGTTTGTGATGAGGTTGGACACTATGCCAACTATTGTCCCTGCTGTGTATTTCTAGCTCAAACTTTAGGACCTTAGGTAGCAATCAGAGACACCTCTCAAGACATGAGGGGTGGATCTAGAGGAGGTGGTGATACGGGGAGAGGTGGATCCTGTGGATGCCTATAGGCTAGTGGTGGGCGTAAAGTTTGCTACGCGATCCCAGACAAAGCAGAGGCAGAGGCATCAGATGCGGTCATCACAGGTATGGTTACAGTGTGTCATCGTTCAACTTCAGTATTATTTGATCCGGGCTCTACTTACTCATATGTGTCAGCCTATTTTACCTTTGATATTGATATTATATGTGAGCCACTTGTCGAGCCTATTTATGTTTTACCCCAGTAGGCGAATCTTTAGTGGTGAATCAGGTATATCGGAGTTATGTTGTGACCTTTATGGGGAGAGATACAATTACTGACCTGATATTGTTAGATATGGTAGACTTTGATGTGATATTGGGTATGGACTGGTTGTCACCTTATCATGCTATTCTTAATTGCCATGTGAAGAAAGTGACCCTATCTTGCCCAGACGTACCTCAGTTGGTATGGACTGGAGCACCTAACTCTTATCCTAAGGGTGTCATTTCATATATGTGTATTTGTCGGATGATGGAGAAAAAATGCTTAGCTTATTTGGCTCATATTTAGACTATTTCTTGGGAATCCTTATCTTTGGAGGACACCAAAGTTGCTCGAGAGTTTATGAATTATTTTCGATTGATTAGCCAGGTGTCCCTCAGGATCGTGATATTAACTCTGTTATTGATATGAAGTCGGGCACTAAGCCCATATATATTCCTCCTTATCATATGGCTCCAACTGAATTGAAGGAGTTAAAGGAACAATTGGAAGATTTGTTGAAAAAGAGATTTATTCGTCTAAGTGTGTCTCCCTTGGGTTCTCCTGTTTTGTGAAGAAAAAGAATGGCACTATGCACATGTGTATTGATTATCGCCAGTTGAACAAAGTGACCATCAAGAATAAGTATCATTTGCCTCACATTGATATTTTTTTACCAATTGCAGGGTGCATTAGTATTCTCCAAGATTGATTTGAGGTTCAGTTATCATCAATTGAGAGTTCGGGAGTCTGATATCTCGAAGACAGCTTTCAGGACCCACTATGGGCATTATGAATTCATGGTTATGTCATTTGGGTTGACTAATGCCCCGACTGCTTTTATGTAATTTATGAATCGAGTGTTCAAGGCCTATTTAGACATCTTTGTGATTGCGTTCATAGATGATATCTTGGTGTATTCCAAGAGCGAGGTCGATCATGTTCAGCACTTGAGGACTGTACTCCAAAGATTGAAGAATGAGAAGTTGTATGCAAAGTTCTCAAAGTGTGAGTTTTGGCTTGAGTCCATTACTTTTTTTGGGCATGTTGTGTCCAAAGAGGGTATTATGATTGATCCGGCCAAAGTGACAGTTGTTTGTGAGTGAGTCAGGCCTACTTCTGTGACTAAGATTCGAAGTTTCCTTAGGTTAGCGAAGCATTATCGATATTTTGTTCAGGGTTTTTAATCTATAGCAGCCCCGTTGACTAGATTGACTTAAAAGGTTGTGAAATTTCAGTGGTCAGATGATTGTGAGGTGAGCTTCCAAAAGCTCAAGAATTTGTTGACTTCATCCCCTATTCTTGCTTTACCTGAAGGGGGAGTTTCATTTGTGGTATATTATGATGCTTCTGGTGTGGGTTTGGGTGGTATATTGATGCAAAGGGGAAAGGTGATAGTTTATGCTTCTAGATAGTTGAAAGTGCATGAGAGAAACTACCCTACCTATGATTTAGAGTTGGTCGCAGTTGTATTTGCGTTGAAGTTGTGGCAACATTATTTATACGGGGTGCATTGTGAGATCTTTATCGATCACCGGAGTCTCAAATATATCTTTTCTCAACCTAATCTAAACATGAGACAACGTAGGTGGTTGGAGTTACTTAAGGACTATGATATCTCTATTCTCAATCACCTCGGGAAGGCCAATATGGTGACAGATGCTTTGAGCCGGAAGGCTACTAGTATGGGGAGTTTGGTATTCTTGAGGGCTGAGGAGAGACCTTAGCTCTAGAGGTTTAGTCATTTGCTAGGCAGATAGTCCATTTGGACATTTCACCTCCTCAGAGGATTTTGACATTTGTTGAGGCTAGATCTTCTTTGCATGATCAGATATGTGTTCACCAGTTCAAGGACCCTAGATTATGCATGATTCATGATAAAGTGTTGAGAGGTGAAGCCAAGGTGGCTATTATTGATTCTGATAGTGTATTAAGGGTTAACGGTAGAGTTTGTGTGCCTAAAGTTAGGGATTGGGTGAGATTGATATTAGAGTAGGCTCATTGTGCTAGATATTTTATCCACCCAGGTGTGGCTAAGATGTATCATGATCTTAAACAATATTATTGGTAGTTTGGCATGAGGAGAGACATAGTTGAGTTTATGGCCAAGTGTTTGAATTGCCAACAGGTGAAGTATGAGCATCAAAAGCCCGGTGGATCGATGCGAAGGATGCCCATTCCCGAGTGAAAGTGGGAGAGAGTGACTATGGATTTTGTCACAGGTTTGCCCATGACTTTGGGCAAATTTGATTTTGCTTGATTGATCATTGATCGTTTGACCAAGTCAACACATTTCATACCGGTGAAGACTAGCAACAGTGCGGAATAGTTGGCTAGATTGTATATCCGGGACATTATCAAATTGCATGGTGTGCTAGTATTGATAGTTTCAGACAGAGGGTTTGTGTTTACTTCTCATTTTTGGCGAGCTCTTTAGCGTGATTTGGGTACTAAAGTGGATTTGAGTTCAATTTTTCACCCCAGACAGATGGTCAGTCCGAACGCACCATTCAGGTGCTGGAGGACATGCTTCGGGCTTATATTATTGATTTTAGGGCCCGATGGGACCAACACCTGCCATTGGCAGAGTTTACGTATAATAACGGTTATCATTCCAGCATTCAAATGGCATCGTTTGAGGCTTGGTATGGTCGAAGGTGTAGGTCACCCATTGGATGGTTTGATTCAAGTTCAACTGAGGTGTTGGGTGTTGATTTGCTTCAGGATGCCATGAACCGGGTCCATTTGATTCAGAATAGACTTTTGACAGCCAGAGTCGCCACTAGAGCTATGTTGATCGGAGAGTTAAACCTCTTGAATTCTCTGTTGGTGACATTGTTTGGCTAAAGGTTTCACCCATGAAGGGTGTGATGATATTTAGAAAGAGAGGCAAACTTAGTCCCAGATTCATTAACCTTTTTGAGATTTTGAGAAAAGTTGGTGAGGTTGCCTATGAGTTGGAATTACCATCAAAATTATCATCAGTACATCCTGTTTTTCATGTTTCTATGTTGCATCAATACATTCCTGATGAGTTTCATGTGATTTCATATGATTTAGTTGAGTTGGGTTCATATTTGTCCTGCGTTGAAGAGCCTATAGCTATATTGGGCAGACAGGTTTAGAAATTGAGATCCAAAGACATACCTTCTGTGAAGGTTTAGTGGTGTCACGTTTTGTTGATGAGGCTAATTGTGATTTGGAGTCTGACATGCGGGCCAGATATCGCAGTCTTTTTTAGGCTTCAGGTATTCCTCTTTTTCTTATGTTCGAGGACGAATATTTTTTTTAGTGGTGAATGATGTAATGACTTGATTGGTCCTTTTTGGTATTTTCTGTGAAAATTGTTATTTACCCTTTCGTAAGTTGCTTTGGGCCTATTTTTAACTATTTGATTGGTTGGACTGGAATCATCCTGAGTTTTCAAAGTTGAAAATATGAATTTTAGCAATTTTTGGTGGCTTAAGTTATTAAAAAAGTGAGTTTTGTGTCATTCTGAGTTTCAAAGGACAGATCAAGGATCCGTCTACTCCATTAGTTCTGGAATGTCCAAACTAAATTACAGGAAGTTGTAGAACTGAATTTGGAGTTAAAATGAGGTTTTTCGGCCCAAAGTTGTGATTTTAATCATTTTTGAAACTAAAGTTTGTCTTTGGTCAACATTCAGAATTCGGAAGCTCGGATCAAAATTCTGACAGTTTCAATAGTTCCAAATGGTAAAACTAACGCTAAAAATAGTCTCGTTATAATTTTTTGGAGTTTTCGAGGGCAGTTTTGGTATTTTAAGTTTTAAACTAGTTTTATTGACTTGAATTGGTAAATATGACAAGAATGTCATAAAAATGATTTCTGATAATTCCGTTGCGTCCGGAACGTTGTTTCTGGTAGAATTGCATATTTGGTTCATATTTATAGAGTTTCAAATGAGTTCTGGGGTCAAAAAGTGTGTTTTGAAAGGTGTTGGTGAAAGTTGACCGCGGTCAATGCGGGTCAACAGATCAACAACCTTTTTTTTATTTATTTGCTCAAAATATTCCTTCTTCCCCATTTTGACCATTACACAATTTTCTTCCATATTTGGAATTCCAAAAGCTTGGAGGTACAATTTTGAGCAATATTTTTCATGGATTTTCATTTGGGTAAGCTTTCTAAACACAAATTCTTTTTTTTCAATATTTAAATTATGATTTTGACTTGAAAATTTTGGTTTCAACCCTCCAATTTTTA
The DNA here is from genome assembly GCA_038996855.1 of Solanum aculeatissimum. NCBI lineage: Eukaryota > Viridiplantae > Streptophyta > Magnoliopsida > Solanales > Solanaceae > Solanum > Solanum aculeatissimum. The sequence goes on along the minus strand of JBCEWC010002841.1, from coordinate 26,988 downwards.
TGGGTTTTCAAGAAAATGATTCAAACTTTAAATGGTGATTTCTCCTTCCATTTGAACTGAATTTTAGTGGGATTTTCACCCCACGAACTCAATTTTTTGTGTAGAACCTGATTTTAAAGTCATTTTTCAGATTCAAAAACTTTGAATTTTATCCCTTATTTTGATCATTTTGCCCTAAGCCTAAACTATGTCAATATGGGTATCAAAATGTTCCTCTTGATGCATAGTATCTATTTTTTATAGTGGTTGATCAATTTGGAGCTCGTTTAGAGGTTTGAGTTGATTGAAAGGTGGTCTAAATGCGATTTCAGCTTTGAGGTAGGTTTGACTAACCTTCTTGGGACTGGATTTGAGTTATTGACCATGTTCATGTGATAATCGTGAGGCTTAGATGATTATTTGTATATTCGAGTTGATATGTTGGAGAAATGTGACATTGGTCAAGCCAAATTATGATATAATTTTTTTTATTGATGAATTGAGATGAAACATAGGGAAATGTTGATACTTGAGATAAAAAGTGATTAAATGACGTTTGTGAAACCCATGAAAATAAATCTGACAAAAATGATGAATGTTAAGATACTTTGAGGTTATTGGGATGAGTAGGTCTGATATCAGTGATTTACTTATCTATTTTGGGACGAGTAGGTCCGATATCATTGACTTGCTTATTTTTTTGGATGAGTAGGTCTGATATCACTGGTACTCTTGGCTAATGATATAATTTATGGCAACTTAACCTAAAATGATGAGTTAAACACTAATTGTGGCATCTGATACTATTCTTGAAATATATTTGATTATTATGAGCTTCATGCATCGATACATCTGGCCTAATATTATTATCCATGTGTTCATGCCTATCTGAGTTGCACCATTGATTTGCATCTATTGTTTGTGGCTTGTATCATCCCTTGACCCAGGTAGGAGACAAGAGCATTATGCTTCACATTATTACTACCCCCTTGACTCAGGCAGGAGGCAAGGGTGAGATTCATACTTTATATTACCCTGGCCACGGGCAGGTGGCAAGGACTTGACATCACTCTATTACCTTGACCCGGGCAGGTGGCAAGGATTTGGCATCATTATATTACCTTGACCACGGGCAGGTGGCAAGGCTGTGACACATTTGGCATTTGAATTGATGAGTTGTACATTACATTTACAATTGGATTCATGGCATTATGGGTTATTGAGGACATTTCTAAATCATTACGATGGGCGTGTGTGTGTGTATATATATATGTATATATTTATATTTTGTTGTGTACTAACCCTTTTTGGATGCAGGTGTAGGATTCTTTGTTATTACATTACTTGTTCGATTTCTCTTATCCAGTTGGTCGAACCTGTTGGGTACATTTCGGTGTACTCACCTCTACTTTGTTTCATTCCCGCAGATCGTACATAGAGTTTGGGATAGAATAGTTGATCAATTTATCAGAGTATTGTGGATATCACCTAGATCTTTACGGTGAGGCTCAAACTTTGAGTCGTCATGGATCTTTGGATTCTCTTTCATTTCTTTTCTATCAGACTATGTATCAGATATTACGAGATAACTTTATAATTTCCTTTAAAACAATTGTATTTATCATTCAATACTATTTTAGATGCTCTTCTACTTTTGACTCCAGGTTTTGGGAGATTTCTGATGTTATATGAGTTATTTCTACTTTATTTTATTCGTCTTTAGTTGCGATCCAATTTTGGATCGTGACAGTACCCATGTCATGGATGGAGATCCAACGAGTCGACGAGCTACCACTTACCTCCACCACTTCTTAACAAGGTCGGTGAACTGGTATGAAGTGTAGGCAACCCCATGCGGCTCAAAATGGCCAAATTACACAGTCATTCCTGACACTCAAACAAGAAATCATAAGCTCTATCACCAGGTATGCCATCAAACCTCGGGGGAGACAATCTAACAAACCGCTCAAAACTCTTCTGCTCCGTGGTAGACATGGTTGGGCTAGCTGAAGATGATGGCACCATAAATAAGGATAGTGCAATAGATAGAGCAACAGATAGAGCAACAGCCAAACTCTAAAACTAGGAACCCGAACTCGACCTAGATGTCTGAGGCAGAACCATAGCAGTCATAAGAAGGACCAACATAAATCATGGCTGCCTCAGTAGGGGCTATAGACGGTCCAACTAGTGTTGTAGAAATCGATATATCCACAGTAGCTGGGGTAGATGATGTTCCCTCCAATCTAGCCAATATACGCAATGGTAGCTCCTGAACTGAGGGTGTATGAGTTGAAGCTGAGGGTTGTGGAATAGTATCAGTAGGTCTCTCTGGTTCAACAACAGGCTCTGGAGAAGTCGATTGAGATTGCCCCCCGGCAGAGTTGCCCTCTAGAAAGTCCTCGACCCCTGGCCTACCCCGAACTGTGCCTCCTCCTCGAGTGGGAGCCACATCAGCTACCTCGGGCTCTGTCATTGATCGACGAGATCTGGTAAACGGCACCTGCGCAGAAGAAGTAGATTAGACAATTTCAAAGTGGGCAATACAAAGAAACACACGAATAGATGCAAGAAGTGAAAGTCTTTCCTAACAAGTATCCCGTAGCCTCCCGAATATGGGTATGGAAATCTACACACCGATCTGCGATACTCTACTTGACACCCTGCTCTTGACTCACGAGCCCAACGAACCTATAGCTTTGATACCAAACTTGTCATGATCCAAAATAGGATCGCAACTAAAGACGAATAAAATAAAGCGAAAACAACTTATTTAACACAGAAAATCTCCCAAAACCTGGAGTCATGAGTACAAGAGCATACAAATAATACGGAAGGTAAATACAACTATCTCAAAAAATCTGATACATAGTCCGAGAGAAAAGAAATAAAAGAGGACCCATAGATCCACAATAACTCGAAGTCTAAGTCTCACCGCTGAGATATGGATGACATCGAAAATGCTCCGAAGGAATGATCAACTACTCTATCATGAACCCTATGCACGCTCTGCAGGGATGAAACAAAGTAGGAGTGAGTACATCGAAATGTACCCAATAGGTTCAATCGACTGGGTAAGAGAAATCGAACAAGTAATGTAATAATGAAGGATTTTACACCTGCATCCAAAAGGGGTTAGTAACAATAATATATATATACACACATCATAATGAATTAAAATGTCCTCATTAACTCATAATACCATATATCCAAATATAAACATGATGCATAACTCATCAATCCAAATGTCAAGTGTGTCCCAGACTTGCCACATGTCCGTAGTCAAGGTAATGGAGTGATACCAAGTCTTTGCCTCCTGCTCAGATCAAGGGGTTGGTACCAATGTGAAGCGAAATGCCCTTGCCTCCTACCCAGGTCAAGGGATGATACAAGCCACAGGCAATAGATGCAAATTAATGGTGCAACTCAAATATGCATGAAAACATAAAAAAATAACATTAGGGCAAATGTATCGATGCATGAAGCTCATAATAATCGTATGTATTTCAAGAATAGTATCAAATGTCACAATTAATGCTCAACCTATCATTTTGGTTTAGGTTACCATCAATTATATCAATCGCCAGGCGTACCAGTGATATCATACCTACTTGTCCCAAAAAGATAAGCAAGTCAATGATATCGAATCTACTCGACACAATATAGATAAGCAAATCATTGATACCGGACCTACTCATCCCAACAAGTAATTATATCACCTCAGAGTATCTCAACATTCATCATTTTTGCCAAATTTATTTTCATGGACCTCGCAAGCCTCATTTAATCACTTTTTATCTCAAGTATCAGTATTTTCCCTTGTTTCATCTCAATTCATCAATAGAAACAAAATTATATCATAATTCAGCTCGATCGATGTCATATTTCATCATTTCTCTAATATATCAACTCGAATATACAAATAATCATCTAAGCCTCACGATTCTCATGAACATAGTCAATAACTCAAATTCAGTCCCAAAAAGGTTAGTCAAACCTACCTCAAAGTCGAAATCGCACTCGAATAAGCTTTCAATCAATTCAAACCTCTAAACGAGCTCCAAATCAATCAACCACTATAAAAAAAAATGGATACTACGCATCAAGGGGAGTATTTTGATACCTATATTGACATAGTTTAGGCTTAGGGGTAAAATGGTCAAAATTAGAACTAAAATTTAAAGTTTTTGAATCTGAAAATTAACTTTAAAATCAAGTTCTACACGAAAAATAGAGTTAGTGGGTGAAAATTCCACTAAAATTGAATTCAAATGGAAGGAGAAATCACCATTTAAAGTTTGAATCATGTTTTTGAAAATCCATAAAAATTGGAGGGTTGAAACCAAAAATTTCAAGTCAAAATCATAATTTAAATACTGAAAAAAAAAGAATTTATGTTTAGGAAGCTTACCCAAATGAAAATTCATGAAAAATCTTGTTCAAAATTGTACCTCCAAACTTTTGGAACTCAAAAAATGGAAGAAAATGGTGTAGTGGTCAAAATGGGGAAGATGAGGTATTTTGACCAAATAAAAATAAAAGAAAAATGGGTTGTTAACATGTTGACCCGCATTGATCGTGGTCAACTTTCACCAACACCTTTCAAAACACACTTTTTGACCTCCGTAACTCATTTGGAACCCTATAAATATGAACCAAATATGCAACCCTACCAAAAACGACGTTTTGAACGCAACGGAATCATCATATATCAGTTTTAAGGCCTTCCCGCCATATTTATCGATTCAAGTCAATAAAACTAGTTTAAAACTCAAAATATCAAAATTGCCCTCGGAAACTTCAAAAAATTATGACGAGATCATTTTTAGCGTTAGTATAACCATCCAGAACTATTGGAATTGTCAAAATTCCAATTCAAGCTTCCGAACTCCGAATGTTGACCAAAGTCAAACTTTGATTTCAAAAATAACTAAAATCACAATTTTGGGCCTAAAAATCTCATTTAACTCCAAATTCAGTTTTGCAACTTCTTGTAGTTCAGTTTCGACATTTCAAAACTAATAGAATTGACGGATCCCTGATCCGACCTCCAAAACTCAGAATGACACAAAAATTTACTTTTTCAATAACTTAAGCCTTCCAAAATGTCAAAATTCATATTTTCAACTTTCAAAACTTAGGATTTCAGTTACAACCATTCAAATAGTTCAAAATAGGCCCAAAGTAACTTACGAAAGGATAAAATAGTAATTTTCTCAGAAAATGTCAAAAATGACCAACCAAGTCATTATAATTTTTTTATTTCAGGGGGTGATTGATGTTGTTGGTCAGTTGCTTCCAAAAGCACACCATAGATGGTGTGTAAGGCACATAGAAGCTACCTAAGCCAAGACTTGAAGGGGTGTTCATATGAAAAAATTATTGTGATGGTCTGCTTGGAGTACCTATAAATAAAAATTTATAGACCAATTGAAGACCATGGGTTCTGTATCAGAACAAGTTATCAAAGATCTGTTATAGTACCCTGCTCAACACTGGTGTAGGGATTATTTTGACACAACTTGCAAGAATAATACATGTGAAAATAATTTTACTGAGTCATTCAACAAATGGATTTTGGAAGCTAGGTCAAAATCAATAATTAAGATGTCGAAAGATATCAGAATCAAGGTATTACCTATGTGTTTTCATAATTATTTTTATCTCACTATATTCATATATATCTCACTGTTATTTTATGTATATGTTATGAATATGTTGAGAGATCTTGAAGAGGAGGGTAGAAAGTGGACATGAGACTTCAATCCATATGCTATGAATCTTTATAATGATTTCAAAATCATTGCACATGATTGTTATGTTCAATCTAATAGAGACCTAGGTTATGAGGTGACTCGGGTTATTGATAGACATGTTGTGAATCTTTTTAGGAAGAAATGCACATGTAGGACATGGAGTTTGACAGGAATACCATGTCCTCATGTCATTAAAGCTTTAGAACATGATAAAAAAGAATAACTACATGAAATGCATTGGTGATACTCAAAAGAGGCTTACATGCTGGTATACCAACATAAAATTCAACTTGTTAGGGGTGAGTAATTCTGGATAGTGTATCTCTCTCATGCTATGGAGTCACCAGAAATACATAGAATGATTGATAGACCAAAAGTTAACAGAGTAAGGAAAAAGGATGAGGCAAGAAAGAGAGAGGGATTGTGGTCAAAAAGTAGAAAGGGGTTAAAATGGCATGTGACCACTGTAGTACACCAAGTCACAACAAAAGAAAATATCCTCTGGTAAAGTTATTTTTCTTACTCAGTCATCGTTTACATTTTTTTTATTTAATGATCTAATTGCTATGCCAATTTTTTAGCTTCAAAAAGAGCATAAATTCTTTCAGATATGTGCCACTGTCAGCACCATAATCAAGTCAACAATTTATCTCCATGCCAACTCCTGAGTTTGTACCATCTTTTAGTCACCACATAAGGCAATCAAGCAGTGAAGTTGTTGATCCTTCAAACTTGAAGAGGAAATCAAAGGACAAACATGTTGCACCTTCAAAGAGATCTGCTACAAAGAATGTTACTACTTCAAACACAACTTAGCAATCGATTGTAGCTTCAAGAGCACTTGTTGATGAAGATGAAGATGAACTTGAAAGTGAGGATGACACACCAATAATTAGGCCTAGATCAATATCTGAAGCTCATACTAGACTTCAAGTGAAGAAGATACATCAGAAACTAACAGGCTCAAGGAAGATCAGCTTCAGGGATGATGAAAGTGGTGCAAGTTTGCCTATTGATCTACCATATTCACCAAGAAAGTTGACTTGGAAATGCAAATCAAGTGTGACCTCAAATCAGTTGGTGATAGAAAAAGAGAAAAAAATTTAAAAACTAAAGGCAAAAACAAGTAAGGATTACGAATGAAAATAGTGAAGTGATTTTTGTTTGTTATGTAATGGCACAATGAAACTTTTTATTTTGTTTTTTGTTGTTTTGAATCAGTCTTGAAAGTGGTCATTTTGTGTGTTTATATACTGGTAGTGGCCATATATGTCAATGAACTGCATCTTTGTAAGCAGACGTGTTTTGAAGCTTATGTTCTGAAGCTTATGTTTGTAGAAGTGTTCTGTTGTTGTGAATCAATCTTGAACTGCATCTTTGTTCAACTAGTGCAAGTTATGTTAACTGTATTTTGTGTTGTCTGTGTTGAAGCTTTTGTTTTGTGCAAGTTATGTTAATTGTGCCTAGGTCTATGTTCTGTCTTAAACTGCATCTTTGTGTTTTAAAGTGTGTGCTAGAAAATAAATTTGTGTTCAACTGGTGCAGGTTATGTTAATTGTTGTGTCTTTATTGCAATATGTATCACACATATATTAAGAGAATGAATGTATAAAATTAATCTATGTTTGAATAAATAAACATGATTAGAAATATCATTGCTTCGCTAGATACATTGTCTAAGATGTTGAATGGTTGACTGTTGTCCCGGAAGTTGTTGGCTGAAGGCTTTCTATGATCTTTTGGCTTTCTAACAAAATCTGGTTTCTACGAGCTATATTGAAGACACATATGACTATAACAAAACAACAATATTTGTGTTATAAGTTCATTGTCTAACCAACTAAATAACAAATCTTGCAAAACAACATCTGAGTATAACAAAACAACAATTCTGCATAAAAGAACATTTGAAAATTAAGTTAATTCGTACAAAAGAACTTCACAATTTCCTTCAACAAAACAATTCTGCAGATTTTCTCATAACAATCAAACTACAAATTTCTTTCATTTGACAACATCATCAAGTCACTAACCTAACCAAACCATACTACATCATTTTGGCAGCTACAAATCTAACCTAACCAAACCATACTACATCATTTTGGCAGCTACAAATCCAACCTAACCAAACCATACTACATCATTTTTGCAGGTACAAATCCAAGAATAACAACCCAAGAAATTACAAGGATGCTTATTAGTTGATACACTTTCAACTCCAACTTCAAAACTTTATCATTCAAGTGGTCTGCTTTCTTCACATTTCTACTTCTATTACCATCCTTTGACTCCAACTTTGATAGTTTTTCCTCTTTTTTCATTAGTAGTAGTCATATCTTTCAAATCTGAAATTCTAGCACAATTTATATCCTCCACAATTTTCTTCAAATGGTTTCTTTCCTTGCGAATTGAATCTAATTCAACTTTTTGATTATGAATCATCAATGACACGTGAGGTGGGAGTTTTTCATCTAATCAATTTCAATAACCACAGAGTTTGATCCAAGACGGCGACATTTGTAGAACCGACGTCCATCATTTCAATGGTCATTGCAATAAATAATTTTGCACTCAATCCACATTTATATGTACAAGACTTTAATTGTTGAGGAGAAGAAACAGAAGAAGATGTCTACATTTTTAAGAAAAAAAACATGAAATAGAAAATTATTTAATCCCAAGAAAAAAAACTTACTCCTTCATCAATGGCAATTTTCAGATCAATCGAAATCCTTCTCGAAATTTAAAAGTCTAATTCGAACTTCTTCGTCATCAAAATAACTTGATTTGTTATGAAAGAAATGAGTTTTGGGAAGAAAGAAAGAAATGGATTTTGGGAAGAAAAGTTGTAAAGGTGAAGAAGAAGGAGATGAGAGCCTTTTGAGGATTTCAATTTAGGTCAGGAAGAAATAAATGGGTTTTGGAAATTTGGGTTAAAATGTATGGGTTTTTACGGGTGGGTTTTGGGTTGGGGCGGGTTTTATTTTTTGTAAAATTGATTTTGTTAAATATTTGGGTAGCCAATAGAAGAATAATGATACGTTGTTGAGGCCCACTTTATTAACGTGGGGGGGCATATTTGGACAAATAGGTAGATAGAAGGTATATTTGTACCAATTCATATTGTTGAAGGGTATTTTAGACCCTTAAATTTATCAAAAATTAAGTTAGTTCAGATTATTTATCCGCCTACCTACTTTTTCTTTTTCTTTTATTTCGTACATGATGTCAGCATCACTACTTTGTGATACTCCACCATAGTGGTATCATATAAAATGAGTTTAATCCTCTAGAAGTCACTTGAGTAAACAATTGGGTACATGAAATGGTCAGCCTGTGGTGAAGTTACCTGTACAATCATCCGTCCCAGTAATTATAATACAAACACAATGACGTACAAAACCAACAGCAAGAAAAGCAAAATATATGCAGTAGAGGTCCACACAGATCAAAACAATCATGTACAATTGCAGAATGGGAAGTATCACATCCAAACCGCCCTCAGGACTATGAACTAGGTCCGCTCTCTGCTGGTTTTGTTTCAGTGTTTGCCTCGCTGGGAGCAGGGAGTTTCTCGCTAGAAGCTGGGAGCTCTTCAACTAAAGAAGCCCCAGACTGAAAAGGTTTCTTGAATTGCACCAAAATCATAGTCATGTTGTCACAACCTTCACCTCCAGCAGTAGAAGGGGCCAAACACCTATCGAGAACTCTTTCACATACTGCAGAAAGCTTGCTTTCCTACAAATCAAACCTTCTCGGTCAGACTGTATTATATAGACTATATACAAGAATATTTTATCTCTGGTCTATACATTTAACAAAAGCCCTAGCCAATGATATGAGAAAGCCAGATCAAATAATCATATCCTACTCCAACCCCCACACACAACAAAACCCTGAGCAACCAGACACCAGGAGCCCAATAAGGCAAATGAGTCGTTCCTATACATTCCAAGGATAATGATGATTCAGTTTTACTGATTGCTAGGTAGGTAATAACTTGAAAGCAATTGAAACACACTGAACTCCATCAGTTGGGCAATAAAATATACTAGAATGCATCATAAAAGATGAATTAGTTCACTCTTTTGGCATATAGAAAATACTATTTCAAAAAGTGCATGCATGTTTAGATTTTGTTCTTTTTATTCACTCCATTTCTCAAATACATCAACAGACGAATGTTCACCAATGTGGGACCACACATGAACATAATAATCAGTATAGGAGCACATGATAAGCTAAAACAAAAGCCTTTAATAATCTATCACTATGCAAATAAAATGTCAGATAGTACAGGCCCTTCATTAATGTTTACTGATTTACTATGCAAATGACTTTTTGCAGATTGCCACAGGAAAAATAGTGGATGTCCATTGTATACATAGTTGGACTTGACTCTTAGGCTTTTGCCACTTTTAATAGCAAAAATGGTATCATGTAAAATACAAATAACGTTTTTTCCCTGTGAACTACTTCTATATCAGGCTTCAATAGTCGCAGTGTCATTGTTATGTACATAACAACCTTCCCGAAACAGGTACCCTCAGACATTTTTCAGCATTACTTTATATTTATATATATTTACCTTATTTTTTACTTCTACTTTTAGTTGGTACCATTATGGCATAAGATGGGTTCTACTGGAGAAATATGATCAATGAGGATTTATATAGCTGACTCTAACTTGTTTGGGACTGAGATGTAGCTATTGTAATTTGTAATTGTTAGTCTATGGCCATTGATACCTTCCAGAAACCATAAATATAATTAATTTTAGAAGATTCAATCATCCCACTGTTAATAGCTGACTTCCCAAACAGGACTTTCATCAAAAGTTAACGCCAATTAAATGCAGAAAAATGTGCTCTCAGACTGACCGACTTCAGCTGCTCGTGTATAAAATCCACCAATTGCTGACTGGACATGCAGTCCCTGAGAAGAAACAGCCACATGAAAATCAGATAGGTGAAAAAAAATTGTTAATATCAAATCTTAAAATCAACCGAGTAAACTGTGAACATCTAATAATTTTGTCTTGTGACCTGCTTCTCAAATATAAAACAAGAGTATAGAATACATACCATATACCATCACAAGCCAGCACAATAAAATCATCATCATCACACAACTCAACCTAATCAGAAAAAATAGCATATTAGAACATGTTTTTGAGAAAGGTAAAAATTAGCAATATTAGAACATGTCATCAAAAAGGAACACAGTAAAGAAGTGCAGAGGACGGACGGCTGGGAATTGAAAGTAAGCAAGAAAGAATCAATCAATCAAGCCTCAAAACCAAAGTAGTTGGCCTCGGCCATATGGATCATTCTAGACTATATCAATTCTCCTCCTTATCTCAATATCGGCTTAACGCCAATAATTGTATAAAGTCAAAGTATTATAGATATCGCCCTCTGAATTTTTAGTAACAACTTCCACCTCCTTTAACTAATACATAGTTGCCTGGCCCTCCATGATAAATCTCCATAAGCATTTATCCAGTAAGGCTCAATGAAGACCACTAGATCTCTTACCCACAATCGCCACCACATTCCAGTTTATCAAATAATATTTCCTTACCCCTCTGTTGGGTCGAATAAGTTGGAGGTCCTAGGAGTAGTAAGACAGCACATCACATTAACAAACTATCTAAACAGAAATCTTTCTTGAAAGGGAGCTATTGGGAGCCAATTCCAATAAGTGGGTCTGTCAGAAATTATACATAAATGGTTAAAACACATTGCCCATTGGGTGCCTTCGGTGTATGTTTTTAGCGTCAAAAGACAGACGTCCATCAAATTAAATTTACATCGACGGTGTGCTGAAAGACATGCACCTGGTGCCTTCAGACCTGCTATTTATGCATCGATTGGACTGGCCGTCAGCAGATTTTTCATAACCTTTTTGGACCTGAAGGTGCACGGCTATTAATGACGCACCTTTAGGGTGTACTTATTGAGGCATTTTTTCCTGCCTTCAGGGTGTGGGGCTTTGTACAACAACTGGATTACTTGTCAATCTCGAAAATGATTTGTTTGAAGTGTAGATAATATAACTTGAGGAACTGGAAGACTATATCATGGGAAAAATAGTTGATTCTCAAGCCTTTTAGAATTTAACTCAACCCACGGTAATTTCTCCCCAGATATGTACACTGCTAGGTTTCTGGGAGAACGTCTTACCCTTAGTAATGGATTTGGCTCCCCTCTATTGCACTCTCTCCATTTCGTCAACTACATGTTTAGATGAGAGACATGCTTCCTATTTGATTTTTAAAGGTCAAGATAATATTACATTAACAACTACCATAATCACAGTCAAGTCAACAAATTTTGGGAACTACTCTCCAAATTTGCTAAAAACAAGATATTCCCCACAAATTTTTATATCTATTAATATGATTAGTTTCATCTTATATTTTTATATTCAAATATCAAAGTGTACTTCAAGAATCTAACAATTTATTTATTTAACGTGATAAATAATAGTCTTCAAAAACAATCTGGCTTTTAAAAAATGTTTTATTTTATTTCACTAAGAAAAAAAGATAAAAGAATGCTTTTAAAAACATATTTCTTTTTTGTCCCTTTCAAACACAGTAGCCACATTTTTTTTCTAGCCACACTTCTTTTTCGAAACACAGTAGCCACACTTTATCCTTAACTTTGGAATTTTGGTATCTCACATTTCTAATTCTAATAACTTCTCGTATTTTTATTTTGATTTTGATTTCTTATTCTTTTATTTTATGGTTTTGTCAACATTGATAATTCTTCACCTTCTTTTTTGTTTCTCAATGTAATATTTCAAGAATAAAGTATACTAACATAGAAAGTTATTTAGTCGATTCTTACCTTAAATATTTAAATAAAAAATATACGATGAAACTAATGATATCAATGAGTATCAAATTTGTGGGGAATATTTTTTTTTTTGACAAAATTAAGAAAGTACTTTTTTCAAAACTTATTGACTTAATCATGGTTATGGTACTTGTTAGTATAAAAGAAAATACATAAACCCCACTACCACACCACACCACCAGAATTTGGCAGCAAAACTTAGTTTAGCACTATAACTACACGGATATTTAAATATCCCCCCCTAACAACGGCACCCTAAGATTTAATACCATTGTAAAAATTAATTTACACTAATTAATTATTTAAGATGTGTTTTTAGAGAATGAATTTTTTTAGAAGTCATTTTTTTTCTTGACAACTAATATGAAAAATGGAGGAGGAAGATTAACACTCATTAACAATGTTTTGGACGCAATGCCTACTTATATGATGCCTCTTTTCGCTATTCCTGATGGTGCCATTGATAGACTAGATGCTCTGAGAAGAAACTTTCTATGGGAAGGAAATAGTGAAACCAAGAAGTTCCACTTGGTTAAGTGGAAAACTGTGATTAAGACTAAACAAGCAAGAGGGATGGGGGTAAGGAATTTAAAAATTCATAACCAGCGTCTTATGATGAAATGGTTGAGGAGATCCACCTCCGATGAGCAATCACTATGGAAAGATGTAATACAAGTCAAATACGAAATGGAGGATCACTGGATAACTAAAATGATCACTAGCACTTATGGATCAAGCCTCTGGAGAGCCATCAGGAACCTCTGGCCAAAGGTCAGAAGAAACTGCAGTATTAAATTAGGTGATGGTAGGAAGACCTCTTTTTGGGAAAATAGATGGCTAGAACAAGGATCGTTAAAAGCTTTGTTCCCGGATATTTTCACCCTAAACCAACAGCAAAGGGCCACTATGGCAGAGATATAGTCAAATCAAGGATGGAATCTGAGATTTAGAAGATCTCTGAATGGCTGGGAGATCCAGAGGTTGGTGGAGTTTCACAAGGTCTTGGGGTAATTCAAAGGAATTATTGATGCACAGGATAGTTTGGGATGACAAGATCACAATCAAGACAATTTCAGTGTCAAAAGAGCTTATAAGAAGTTTAACCCTTGTAACAGTCAGAGGAATGGGTGGCCATGGAAGCTGATATGGAAAACTAAAATCCCCTACAAAGTGTCTTGTTTTACTGGGCTTCTGTGAAGCACGCAGTTTTGACCCAGGAAAAAATAATGAAGAGAAATATTCAATTGAGTCCTAGGTGCTTCCTCTGTGGTGAAAAAGTACACTGTCACATCTCTTCCTTCACTGTAGGGTAACTAACATTTTGTGGAGTATGAGTTGGAATTTGGAGTAATCGATGATACAAAATCTTGAATTGCGTATAGAAAGAAAACGAACCACTTCTATTTTTATCAATCTGAAGAGCATGAACTGGGTTATGCCGAAGAGAGTTACCCATACGTTCAGGATATGGAGCAGTTATACAAGCATCACTGAGCACAAGGAGAGATAGAAAATCATCCCAGCTTGCATTTGGTGATCAGTGTGGAAAGAAAGAAACCTCAGATGCTTCCAAGACAAGAGTAATTTCATTCAGAAGATTAAGATGAACTGCTTAGTTTTGTTTTATTTTTGGTGTAAACAGGAGTGCATGAATGATCTAGAATCAGTTAAAGATGTTTTAGGTTCCTTGTAAACTTTGATAAAGAGTTGAAGATTTTCTTGCTTCTTTGCACAATTGTAATTAGGAGTCTTTCATAGGTTGTAGCAAGTTCTGACTTTTGTTTTGGAATAGAATACAAGTTGTTACCTTCTCAAAAAAAAAAAATGAAGGTTATATAAGAAAGTTTGATAGATATTAAAAAAAAAAATGGGTCACACAAAATTCAAGAAAGTTTACATTTGTGGAATCGATGTCAATAATATAGAGTGAAATTGACATTAATAATATGGGTTTGATGTTGAATTTTGGGGATTACTAAAGGAATAGTAGAGTGAAAATAGTGGATAGAGGTGGGAATGAAGATGTAGGAAGAGGTGTATTGGGGAAGACAACAAAATAAAAAGAAAAAAAAAATTAAAAGGTTTTTTAAAAAAGGAGACCCACATCTTTTTAAATAAATCTTTTATTTTTTAAAAAGTTAATATATCATAAAAAATTTAAATATCAATTATATATTGGCAATAAAAAAATGTCATGTGTATGATTTTATAAATTCTTTTTTTTTCACGCGTTTTTAGGAGAGTGTACTCACTCTCTCTGCCACGTAGGGGTAGTTAAATCACTTGAAAATTGTTGGGGGGGGGGTATTTAAACGCCCATGTTGTTAAAGTGATAAAGTAAGTTTTGCTGCCAAGTTCAGAGATTTTTTATTGTATTTTCTCTTTTTACCTTTAAAAAGTAAATAACACATGTTTTTCATCTAGATGTGTACTGGACAAAATGGAGAGAAACGGTAATGGAGAGGAGCCGGATCCGTTAATGATAGGACCAGTGACTCCTAGAGGACGATATATTGATATTGGTTTGTTTTGGAAAAGTGCAAAGCTTACCATACTATATATCACTAGTAATGCACCTACAGCAGCCCATCATATTATTATTGAGATAAAGCTTAATCTTTTTTAAAATTTCACTCCTTCCCTGAGGGTTTCTAGAGCTACCTTCTCCTTTTTGTTTTTTCTTGAACAATATGCAGAAATAAGGCTTTTCCAACATGGCAAATAATTAACAAGAAACAGCTGAAGTCGAAAGAAAGAGTTTCATAGTGTGAATGAAAGTTATGGTCTCCCACCCTCTTTTTGGCAAGGGGGTTCAGGTGAACACCCTCCCAACCCCCTAGATCCCTTACATATTACACCATTTATATTTACACTATATATTAACAAGCATATAAAGAACCGAAAGAAACAATTGATGTATAGCAGAATAAAGAAATAATATCAGCTACTGAAATTTATAGAAAAGAGGTTGGTATGTTAGAAACAGCCAGTGATGTTTTTTCGCCTCTTGTCATTTCAAACATCCAAAAATAACACTGCATAATGAATTTCAATTACTGATACACCTTTAGCATTGTGTCCATGCCCATAAGTTACGGATATTCAGAAAGAAACTCCATGCCATAAAAATTGCATCTCAACATCGAAGTTAAGAATACACTTTTAAGGGATAACAGAAGGTAGCCTAGAGGAATGTGTAAAGAAAAAGCTGCAATTTAATGCCTTGTTGCTTCATGGCACAGAAAGAGTAAGACATGTTGCCAAACCAAACAAGAAAAATTGGATCTGACCTTCTTGAGAACCAGTCATGTCTCAAAGTTATCATAGAACAAATTGTGTGATATATGAAGAACTGAAGGAACATACAGTGTTTATATCTGGATTAGCAGTTACAATTTGCTTCTCAGGTGGCAAAAACTTGTTCTGCTTGAATTCCATGTCACCTGCAGTCAATTTAAAATGAGCCAAATAACAACCTCTATCTGTTCCATTAGTAAAGTTTCAAGCTACTTTTTCATGGCAGCTAGCTTTTTAATAGAATATTAAAGGTCCACAACAAACAGAAATAATACCTATAGCTCTTGCAAGATTTAGACTTCCATTCACACGTCCTGCATGAATAAAACCACCAGCTTTTAAGATTCTCTCTCTCTCAACCTCAAGATCAGGTTTATGATCCCTTGATAAATTGTATGCCTGCAAAAAGGGCACATATTTGATATCCGTCATTTAAATTCACATTAAGGTTTAAACAAGAAAACTTTAACATAACATCCTAGTGACAATATATGCATCCATATTGGGGGGCCACGAGACTATGACCCAGAGATAGCAAGTACAAGGACATGGCATGCTGGGCTAGTACAAACAGAACTTTAGACAAAAAAAAACACTGCCAGAGGAGAAGAAATGTTCTATTAGTTATCCAAAAGATGGCATATTACCTGGCCCTTCCTTGAAATGACACAGCGAGAGTCACCAGCATTTGAAACAATGAGTTGGTTCTCTCTAATAATTGCAACACAAGCTGTGCACCCAGAAGTAGGTCCAGGAAAATCAGAGTGAGGCCCCTGATACCAATATCAAAAACACTTGGTCACAAATCAATTAAACATTGTTTACAACAATAGTAATGTGCACATGGGGCGAGGTGACATGCTAAACACTATATAAGTATGTACAATTTCAGGGGAACGATCTAATTACTGCAGCTTTTCCCCATTTTTAAAAGCAGTAAGCGTTCAGTTCAAGCATTCACTTATTGAACAGGATCACTTTGATGCATGGTTCCAACCTCTTAGTTTAATGTAAGTATTCATTGAGAAACTCTCTTTCTTTTTGATAACCAAGAAATTTGTTTGTGTCCCGCCCTTTGGACCAACCACAGCCTTCTAAACTCGTCCACTCCTCTACCCTTCCCTACTTAAATATCAGGCTTCGCTTTGCATGGTGTGGGGCTTTGAACCTGTGACCTCAGCCACAAATCCTTCACCCTTTGCCACTTGAGCTAGACCCAGGGGGGCCATTGAGAAATTCCGTTTCCTTACAAGCAAGAAACACTAGTAAGAGTACAGTAGTCCATGAAAGTTGAGAAACTATTGGGAAACCTTAAATATTCTTAATTATATACTCCAATCTCCATTTCAAAATGGTTTTATCAACAGAAAAGACAAAAAGGAGACACAGGCATATTATCTTAGTCATTTTAACTCAATATCCTCAAGCACAGCAGGTACCTCCTCAAATGCCCAATCATCGACATGGTTGTTTCCGTCACCATTTTTTGGAGACCAAATAAGACCCTCTATCATACCCGTGAACTTGTTTAATTTATCCCCCAGTGCAGCCAGCTCCCTCCATCCTCTCTGACCACGCATCATCTCGTCCATTCTGCACCAGGAACAGAAAGAAGAAAAAAAACTAAGTTTCATAACACACTTTGGAAGCACAAAAGCAATTAATGATTTCATAGTGCAAACGACATCCATGCAGATGCAGCGCAAGGAAGGGCATAACGAAAGAAAAATATGTATACAGGCGATAATACCAATAAGTTGTGATCTTATTGGGATTATCTAGACATGTATGTTTTACTTTTCTGTAAAGTGGGTCACAACAAGTCATGTCATTAAGGTAAACGGGGATGATAAGATCAAATAGTTTCCAAAACGTGTCATAATCATTTTGAGACATACTTAAAAAATGTCTGCCACATAAAATGGAACAGAATGAATACTTCTTATAAATTTCGAGAATATGACATTACAATGCCACATCAGTTTTGCATTTGTTTGGAAATGTCAAGGATTTAATATAATAAGTGATGAGCACCATTATAGTACCTGTACAAGCTTTCAACTTGTGGATAAAGAAATATAAGGAATAAAATGCAATTGTCATGAAACAGGAGTTAACATATCATTCATCAAATACTCCCTCC
Source organism: Solanum aculeatissimum (assembly GCA_038996855.1). Classification (NCBI taxonomy): domain Eukaryota; kingdom Viridiplantae; phylum Streptophyta; class Magnoliopsida; order Solanales; family Solanaceae; genus Solanum; species Solanum aculeatissimum. The sequence continues at coordinate 8,947 of JBCEWC010002841.1, read as the reverse complement.
ATCCCATTTTATGTGGCACCCTTTCTTTTTTAGTTTGTCCCATAAAGAATGTCACCTTACTATAATTAAAAACAATATTTAATTCCCCCTTCACCCTAAATGAAATTATTTACAACCACACAAATATCTAAGGATTATTTTAGACCACAAGTTCTAAAAATCTTCCTTTTTTTCTTAAACATCGTGCCAAGTAAAATGGTGCCACATAAGATAGAATGGGAGGAGTTCAAAATATTAAAAATTATCAATACAGTCAGTGAGTAGGTGAACCATTCAAGTAATCTTAACCCAAACAGGAGTGAATCAATCTCAATCCATTTCAGTTTTAAACTAGAAATATGAAATGCATAGAGCAAACTTAAAGAGTATATAGATCAAAGTTGAAATTAGTACAACACAATGAACACCACTAACATCAACTACCATCAGCAGCTACAAGGAAAGTAGTGTATGTTTTCATGAACCCTTCCTGGTAGCCTTCTTATTCCTCATCAAAAAAAGATGCTACTTGAAAAGGGCTCATGAAAACATACATATAGAATAAGTCTCTGTTTAAATAATTAAACATTAAAAGAAAGTAAATAACTAAACACTAAAAGACACCCATAGAGTTCTCAGGATGTTGTATAGTCAATTCTTAAAAAGAAAAAAAAAAGCCTCAAGCAATTAACCTGAAAAAGGCTTTCTGGACTGAAGTTCCTATATCACCATGTAAATATGCTTCATGCTTGAGCACTTGTTCATGTAGATACTTGGCACAGAATTTAGCAACAACTTTACCTGTAATTTATGAATGGTTCAGTTATATGGTTAGATCAGGAAGTAACAGGCCTAGTTGCATAAAATGGTCTTCAAGATGCTTGTTTATAGTAGCAACCTTGTCTTTCTAGAGCAGGAAAAGTATCAAAGACTAAAAAGTCTTCTGTTTATAAGCATTGATAAGAACATGGATCTGAATTGGTACTATTGGGGATATCAAAGCTTCTTAACAACCTCAATTTAACGGAATTAATTTCAAGCCTGGCAAATCAAATCTATTGCAGTTACATCCCCAAAACCACCATATACAACAAAGAAATAGGAGTACAGACAGGCAATTTGAGGGTAACAGATAATACAACATACGTCTAGCGAGAATAAATTCAAATTAGCAGTTGAATTAAAGAAGTTAAAAAAAAAATGCATGTGAGAAGGATCATATATACCTCTACATGAATATTTATTTAAACAAAAATTAAAAAATTAATTTAAAATTAATTTTTTCACTTCTGTCAGAGAAAAAGGGTATATGTAAGCCATTTGTGTAACAGTAAGAGTATATATGAGCCAATTTTATAACGGGGGATATATCAGTTGTCATGACAAAATTGAGAGGTATATCAGACCCTTTTCCATTATTAGAATAGAATTAGAATTGTATATAGTGTCTTATATAAAAAAAGGATTATTGTGTATAGTTTATAAATAGGGCTCAATGTAATAATGTAAAATAAACACAATCTAATAATACTTTTTCTCATGCCTTGATTTCTCATATGGAATCAAAGCATTGGTGAGAAGCATCCGGGAAAGAAACAATGCTAGACATGCATTAGGATGATTGCTTTCACTGATTCTAAAATATGTAGGTGGTTGGGTGATAGAAGCTTGAATTGTTTCACAATGACTAAACTTGACATCTAACATTTTTTTTCCTGTATTACGTTGTAAGTTAGTTTATGGATTCTCCATTTGATAGTCATTGGAATGCAGTTGTACACGTATATAAAGTCGGCTTAGACAAAGGACTACCCTTCGAGAATCAAGGCCATGAGCAGATAGTTGGATATACAGACATGGATTGAGCAGGATCACCATCTGATAGACGATCTACATTTGGATATTGTGTTTTAGTGGAAGTGATTTGGTGTCCTCGAAGAGTAAGAACCAGAATATGGTTGCTCAATCTAGTTTAGAAACATAATATCGAGCAATGGTTGTAACGACGTGTGAGATAGTTACATCAAACAGTGGCTCAAAGAATTAAAATTTGGAGAAATTAGTCAGATGGAACTTGTGCAATAATCAAGTAGCCCTTCATATTGCATCAAATCTAGTATTTCATAATAGGACTAAGCACAATGAGAATGACTGTCACTTTATCAAAAAAAATACTCTCCTGAGATGTTGTTACAAAAGCCATAAAGTCAAGGTCAGCTTGCAAATATTTGCACCAGATCCCTCACTGGTCCAAGTTCAGTACTTATGACTTATATGCACCAGCTTGAGGGGAGTGTTAGAATAAGATTAGGATTTTATATAGTGTGCTACATGGAAAAGTATTTAGTGTATATTGAAGAAATAGGTTCAATGTAATAATGTAGAATGCACAATTCAAAAATATTTTTCAGTTATGTTTGTTGATCTGTATCTTCAATTTTTGGAAACTTATGAAGTTCTTCCGTCAAACCTTCATTAGCTTCTTCACAAAGAGTTCCTCTCTGATTTCAGTTCCTTTCCTTTTACAGTATCTGCTCCTCTCGATTTCCAACAAGAACACTTTTTTCATTCTAAAACTTCTGTTGTGCTACAATTTGTTCAGGATTGTTTTTAGCTTTTGTGGTTATTTCATGTGAATTTCTGTTTAGAGAAGTAGCAACAACCATATTTCTTTTGCCATGTTGTGTTTAAAATAACTGTAGATTGATTTTTCTCACAAAATTTTGATTGGCTACTTAATGTTTTTTTTAAATAACCGTGGTGTCTGGGCTAGCTTGAGCGCAACTCAACTAATTCCCTTTGGCATCTGTTGTCTCCCACTAGCACAAGTATGGTTAACTCTGCCCACCAAGGCCTTGGACAACTGGGAAGAAATCTCTTAGTGTTTTTACCTACGTTGAAAATTGCAATGCACTTATTTGATTGGCTACTTACCGTTGAAATTTGAATTACAGTTTTCCGAGGAAGTATATTCATGTCGTGCTTTAGCAAACAGAAGTTTATGAAATTAAAAAGAGAGATCTTGCTGAAGGTCAACAAGTAAAAGGCAAATGCTGAAGGAAGGAATTGAAATAATAGAGAAATTCCTTGTAAAGAAACTATACAACAAGACGTTGAAGTGCAGAAGAGAAATAAGTTTGCAAGAGTGAGTAAGAGAGAGAGAGCAAGAGAGAGAGAGTTGGAGACCCAATCTAAGTTAGAGAATGCAAACTGGGGAGAAAAAGTTTCATTGCCCAATGATAGGACCATAAACCTTCCGTTGTTCTAATCAACTTGGTATTGAGCAGAACACCATTATTTCAAGCAAGGATCCCAGCTTGCTCGAAGTTATCCAGAAAAAACCTTTTATAACGTTCCATAAGTCGAATCACCACAGGATCTAGACAAGAAGTTGGCAAAATTAGCAACTTCATCAAAACAGAAATCCACCACGGGTAACTTGGGATCTGCCAAATCACTCAAAAGTTAGAAGGTACCATTATTACATATATTGCACAGTGCAATTTTCTTAAAATTGATAAACCAAAAACTAAAACGGATAATGTATTTCTGCCAAGTTCAAACCATGGCCTTACTGACAGAAACAGACCTAAAAGAACAGAAAAAATTTCTCTACCAAAATGGCACTACATCTCATTTAATAATGGTTGATGCATAAGAGCCATGATTTCATGACTCAACTGTCAAGATATGAGCTATTGTCAAGTCTACAATGCCTAAGAGTTCCTTACTTCTCAAAAAAGAGAAAAGGTTCCTACACCAGAGGTAAATACAAGGAATACAATATGAAAATGCTAGCCTGCGGTCCCAGTAAAATTTCCTTAACTGCACAAAATCATGTTTTAACTTATTATATTCCTCTATTTGCCAAAGACAAGTTTTCCCAAACAACAATGTCTAGCATCACAATAATAACCCATGTAATGACAACATGTGTACCTCCATGACCATCGTAGACACCAAAAAAGGATGTTGAAGTATCCAAATCAGGTATTGCTGCATGCTAAACATAGGAATAGGACAAAATGTTAACTCATGCATGCTGGATTATCCATAACTAAAACACTATGACAAGACAAAGACGGAGAACATGTATCAGATAATTATGTTGATAAGAAGCATTTATTAGATACTGAAGGTCACAATAACATGAATCATATGATGTGTGTTTAAATTGATACAAAGCAAATATCATAATCTGAGTCGATAACAGTTCCAATTCTCATCTGTTGTGTGATTTGAGAATATTGAAGAAAAATTTACCTTAGACTAGAATTAATTAAATAATTTGAGCCTATTCCCTTTCACTGAAAGATTCTGCCAGCTTCCTTTGGCTCATTTATTCTTTTCTATTTTTTGTATTTTGTGGAAGGAGTCTACACTGACAAGTGAGATGAACTGCAGATAGATCATAAAGAGGAAGGAACGATAACAAGCAGAATGAACATTGTGCAGCTCCACTACCAAAGCTATCACTATGTAAATGTTTTATTAGTCTTACACTGAAGCTGTAGGCAAAAACAAAGGCAAGTTTGTCAAGACTACAAACACACACACACATATATATATAAGTTTAACTTCATATCATAAATGAGAAGACCAGTCAGCACTGAGGATAACCAATTCTACAACTCAGAGTGATGAAATGGCCAGAGAAACAAAAATCAAACAAAGTTTAAACAAGTCACATTGCTCGAGTCTGAAAACGAATAATCAACTGTAAACTTAAACTCATGCCGTACAAACCATTTGAGACAGCCCAAAACCCATACTTTTTCCCAGATGGAAAGCTATAGAAATATAGTGTCTTTTTCCTCTTGGACATTTATTCTTTTATCTTGTGTCATCAAATTATATAAAAGCAAACACTTATTTCCATTGCACAAATTACATCACAAAACATATTGACTAAAGTAAGTGGCAGGGATACTCACAGCATCTTCCATTGTTGCACGCCATCCTTGCATTGATGACAAACCATATTTTACCCTATCATTCCCACCATCTTCTGAGGATTTCTCTGTTTTGGGGGAACTGAGGTATATACCCATCACTTTTAGCTGAAACAGATAAAGAGAAGCACTGACATGTCATTAAAACAAACATAGACAAGTGAAACTTATAATGGGAAAATCATAGGCAGTGAACTTTTATCACCAGAAACACTCAGAACTTAGAAGGAGAAAATCAGAATCTTCTGGCCCAAATCTGATTTGGTAAAAAAGTACATATATCTTAATAATGACATATACAAACAAGTAAGAATCTAGCGAAAACATAAAAGTCATACAACTGAAGAATCACAAAAGTAAAAGATGAAAAAGGAAAGGAACTCATCCTGAAAAGATAACTACGGTAAGAATGCCTAAAGATCATTCTCCAACTACTTCATGTGAAGAACTTTCTGATGCAGAAGGTTTGGTATAAACTTCTTGAAACTAAGTTTTGGAATAAATTTTCATGCACGGAAGAGGAACCAATCATTCCAGATTTCCTCGGGTAAGAATATTAGAAAGGACAGTAGCTATTTTGGATCTTCCTCCTCAGAGGTTCATTAATTTCCGTCTTAAGAAAGATAGTGTCACCTGGAGAAGAAAAGGGCAGCTCGGTCCACATTGATAAAAATGTTTAAAAAGTGTTTTATCTTGCCTAAATAAATTTGCATGCAAGCATGCACATATTCTGTTGGAATCTGAAGGCACTTAAAGGAAAAATCCAGTTTAGATTTGAAACAATGCGATTCAAGTGAGAGGGTTGCAGTATATTGATTGCGGTAGAAACAAACAACAACATACCCAGTGAATCCCACAAAGTAGGGTCTGGAGAGGGTAGAGCGTACGTAGACCTTACCACTACCTCATTTTGATTGTGGTAGAAGTTGTGGAGAAAATTCTTTGGACTGTATGGTGGAATTCTATCAAGTGGAGGAACTTCCTTGGTCTGATGGTCTCCATAGTGGAATTCTATAAAGTTGACGGTCTGAAAAAAAGTGGATTTAAAAAGATGGAAAAGCTCGATCGCTAGGAGGTATATGGATGCTCAGAAGGAGTGGAAAATGGAAATATCAGGTTTACCTTGACCGAAGACATTTTTTTTGGAGAAAAGAAAGTAGAATTTTGTGACAAAGGAGTCAACAAAAATTAAATCTATCTGCCGCAGTATACGGCACCATTATTATTTGACTGCCAAACAAGTCTTGCTTTGACTGCGGTCTTCCAAAAGTTCTAAGCCTATAATCATTAAAGTTGTGCTTTGTAGTATATTTTGTACTCCCTCTGTCCAACAATAGTTGTCCACTATTGACTTGGCACACACCTCAAGAAACAATAATAATAGAGATGATATTATTAATTACCCATTGAATATATTAAATTTAATGCTTTGGAAAATGTATTATATATTGAATAGTATTTAACATCAAGGGTAAAATAGACACAAAAGAATAAATTTTCTCTTGGTTTTCCAAACTGGACAACTATTTTTAGTATAGTGGACAAGTAAAGATGGACGGACGGAGTAATTTCTAAGATACTTTAAAATAATGAATCAGGTATCCAAATTGATATCGGAAATTATATGGTACGACTATCATGCTCCAATCTCCATCATTTTTTTCTGGAACGGAGGTAATAGGTATTCCCACAGGTAGCAAACTCAAGATCCGAAAAAGAAAAAGACATCTATAATCCTGTAAATTAGGTTTTTATAATTTTCAAAAGGTGCATGATACTTAATGCTTTTATGGATAAATCAATGGCTTCAATAAGACCTGCAAGAGGACTCTCGCGAGGTGAGCCCTTATGTCCACTTCTACTTTTCACTGATGATGACGGAAGGACTCGCCAGCCTTCTGAACAATGTTGTTAAGTGAACTAGCTAAAATTGTTAAAGAATAGGTCTCTAGTCTAGCTCATCTATTTCCTACTTGAAACACATATTTTCTAATGATACTAATACTGTTTGGTAGTGGTAAGGTCTGCGTACACTTTACCCTCCCCAGACCCCACTTGTGGGATTCCACTGGGTATGTTGTTTTACTAATACCGTCTGGAAGGCCTCAGATTCTCAATTAGATGTGTTTCTTTCTTTTCCATTTTATAAATAATAAGTCTCAATTTCTTTTTTGTGTGTGTGTGTTTTACAAAGTGACAGATTTTACTAACTCGTTTTAGGTGTGTTTGAATCATCTGACATGTTTTGAAGCTATCAGGGTTAAATATCATCTAGCTAACAGCAAAACATAAAGCCTACTGGATGGATCTGGATTTCTTAGCCAGTTTACTTCACTGCTCAGTTCTGTATACCATTCCAGTTCTTGCTCGAGAGCATCTTTATAGCCTAAATCAGTTTGACATGTAATATTTGTAAAAGCCAAAGAAACTACATTTATCTACAAGGGGTCAGGCAATATCCCCCTTTCACTGTTCCCTCTTCAACTGTCAAATAACTTGACAAGACCAAGAGGATCTTTCTACAAGTAGGTTGGTTTATGACGGTGAATTTAAACACCATTTGATCAACTAGTGCTTATCCTACTCAAGAAATGCACATTTCTACAGGTAAATGGTTAGCAAACTGACATATGATCCCAAAAGAACAGGAATCACATCAATCATGTATGGGGTTGAACCAGTCCACTGGTTCACCACAAATTGCAGAATGTCTCTTAATGTTACTTTTCAAAAAATCCAGCACAAAATAACTTCCTCAACTGCCCTAAAGGGAACTACTGTATGACCAAAATATCATATCAAAACACGTGGATAACGTCTCACCCCTCTACTCTCCTCCACTTATAAACTAGACCTTGTGCAACAGGTGATTTGATAGATAGATTTCACCCCCGTGTACTTCAAATCCATAGGCCAAAAATTAAAATCCATTGCACCTACTATACAAAAGCAAATAAAACAAACTCAAATCACTGGGCATATCAGCCCTACTTTCTGGTTCATTTCAAGCAACACTTGGACCAGAAAAAACCCAATTTGAGATCTAAAAATTCCTAAAGTATAGAAATTCAAAAAAACATAAGAATATAACATTGGTATTTTTAATGACAAGAGAAGTGGAGATGAGGGATGAGGGGACTAACCAGTAGATTTGGCCGGCGTTGAGAGGAAGATTTGGAAATCCGGCGAAGAAGAATCACTTGGAAGGTAAGAGTAGGAGTAGGACAAAGTGGGTGACGGCTCTTCGCCTTGTCCTTCACATGTATTCAATGAAATTAAATACTAAATTTACAACTATGCAAACAGTAGAAAATTAGTACTGTACAAGTTTTAATCTTCCTTGTTTCATTGCAAAACGCAAGAATTTACACGACAATCCCATAAAAAATACTATTTACTCCATTGTTTTTGTTTGTCAGTGTTCAAAAATGTTTTTTTAATTTTGCAGTACTTGAAAAATTAAAAGAGTTAGAAAAAAAAATGTGATTGATACTTAAAAAAGAAATGAATTGAGACAAAGGGAGTAAAGTAGTATTATTCCTATTTTCCTACTTTCTCATAGATGACAAGTGTAATACTCATCCTTTCCTAATATCCACCTTGTTTAACTCCAAATAAAATATGATGGTGTTCGGACCCTCTTTTTTTAATTTTTGAAAGTGTTTGATAAATTTTAAAATGATTGAAAAAAATAAAAAATTGTTATAAAACTGAATCTCAAATTAACTCGAATAAATTTAAGGCGGAACAAAATTAGAACAAGAGAAAGGGAAGAAAAGGACTATATTATGCAGAAATTTATGCGAGTGAAGCACATTCGATCGTAAACCAGAAGTTTACCGATCCAAAAATTTTTGTGCTATGGCATGACCGAGTAGGTCATCCTGGATCGATAATGATGAGACGAGTTCTTGAAAACTTGAGTGAAAATTCATTATAAGGTGTTCTTTGTGTGGAGCTTGAGACTCAACTCTTGTCCAGAGTTTGTTGAGTTACACATTTGTGTTTAGGCTGTT